>JAHZMX010006095.1:0-28421 GCA_027743895.1 Seira musarum | reverse complement strand
CTTTTTTCCCATAATAATATAAAATAAGGAACAAGGACTTTATTTTTGGTTGTTTTATGATGACGTTGGTTCATTATAACTTGGTGAAATCACTATTATATTGTTACAATTTTGATTTACATGCTTGAGATTTCTTTAAATATGACCATTTGAATACATTATTGTTTAAGTTTTGCGAAAAGGCACCTCCATTGGAGCCTTGCGATGAGGCGCATTTAGCATACAGCGGTCGGATGGAGTATTCACATACCACCGGAGTTCGTGCAAGATCAGAACGTCTCCTCTGTATCTGCCCAGAAACCCATGATTATCATCATGTTCCTAATGATAATTTCTACGCTCCAGATCCCGATACTGAAATCTTGGAGTGGAAGTACGTCTGTGCTCGTGTAAGTCTAAAATCCAATTTCTTCTTCTTAGAGATATTATGCAATTATTTAAAATTAATATGTAAAGCAAATCATGGTTAAATGCGGCTGAAAATTCACCAAGGTCAAAAGTATTTATATGGCAGGATTCGTAGAAATTTACATGATCTCTTAACAAACGATTCTATACTACGCTAAAAGTTCAGACGTAGCCATTTCATTTCACAGAGATAAGAAGAACTCTATTTCTTCATTGCGAATTTTACATGCAGCCGTAAAATGGGATTTCTTTTATGAGAACCGCTTTTGGCAAAGATGGAAGAAATAAGCCTCTCTTTTAAAAAGCGTCAGTTCCGTCGCATTATTCGATTAGCAATTTACGATCTAATTTAGCATTACGTATTAATAAATTGGCAACCTAGGCCTTTACAAAATAGTTGTATATATTTTTAGTAATCTATGCTAGCTTTAAATAAAATCGACTCAGATTGGATGACAAAGTTCTTAAGCAAACAGCCAATTTTCGTCTTACACAACGTGCTTGTATCTATTCACTCAGTTTGAAGATTGTTTTCTAGAGCCCACTTTAAGTAGACAACCTATTCAATCTTTACATAGACAAAGATGCATAATTCAAAGTTGTCTTCCAGAGTTTCCATTTTTATTCATATTTTTATTTTTCTAGTTTCCCGAATGTAAGGTGGGGGACGTGTGCAAGACTGTCACCGACAATGGACCCGACTTTCTAGTGAAGAAACGATGTCGCTGCCCGGAAGGTCTCCGGTGTCCTACTATAACCCAAACGGTCTTCCGATCGTATGACTGGGGTAACGCACGCGTGCGTGATGTGAAATGTCACTATTAAAACGATGAATGTAATAACATTAGCGCATCATCCAAAATATAAAAAATACAGATTTCTGCTGAATCTTATTTCCCACTTACAGAATAATGTTATAGCTCCATGTACTACTTATGTACATTATTACATTCCTCTATCTCCTCGTAAAAACACTTTCTATAGTATTAAGCAGCGAATTTTGCTGGTTTTTGTTTTCTAAGAAAGAGATGCCTAAGAAAAAGGGGAAATATGGAAATCAACAGGTAATGGAATGCAATGCATATTTCTATCTAAATTAATTGTCACGAACCCAAATTAATTTACAGCCCTTGCAACATGGCCATTTATACTTGCACTACATTGTAGATTTATTGAACCTCCTATACCCCATCTTAAATTAAAGAAAACTTCTGTTTGTCAATTTCTTCTCACCTTGTTACTTTCTAGATGTTTTAGCTTAGACTCATGATTCAATAAAAGATATCGTCTTGGAATTTTCTATTCAAATTTTCTCATTGCCATTTTACATATATTATTTTGTGGTTTAGGGAACTGTGAGACATCATTTCTTTACTGCTCCAAGGATATAATTATTCATGCATAGTAGTCATACTATTTATTCGGCAGAACGAGCTGCAATGACCGAGAATGGAGGCGATTTTCTTGTTTTTAATGAGCTCAAACTTCCTTAAGAAGTGCTGATATCTTTTGCAAGAATTGTTCTCAGATATGCAATCCCAATGTAATGACCTATCGCTTGCTTGACTACTTTGCTTGTGGATTAAAATCTTGTCTCGTTTCCAAGTCAGATAGTATACCAGAATCTTTTCTCCAGATTGCATCAGAGAGACTTGCATAAACGAAACGATCGTGTCTGATAATAATCCATGCCAAAATTCCACTGAACCAAAACCTCGAAAAATAAACCATGGAAAAAAAATTGTCGCTTCTTTACGCACCAATGTTTAAATGATGGATTCCTTTATTTAAACATTAATCTTTTTGATCAATCCCTACAACTGGAAAATGCATATGCTTTTGAAACTAACTATAAGAATGATTTTAAGGGGTAAACCTGACTATGATAATACTTTTGTCGTTCATTATTCTCATATTTTTGCATCCTTTGAAAATGATGACTTTACTCACAGTTACCTACTCCCATACTACTGCTTTCGATCTGTCGGAAAAAGCACTTTTACATTATCTCATTATCAGTCTGATAAATTCCTTAAATAACTCAGATTTGATACAATGCTACGGCATAAAATTTGTTAATTGGCATATTTTTAGAAGTAAGTACGTTGTTTACATAAATTGAGCATCAAATCATACACTCCTACATAACAGTACTTATTATTGTTATTATTCTTAATACGGATGATTCAACCCTAACAATAAAAATGGATATCTTCGGAAGTGGACTGAACAACAAATGCAAAGAGTAATCAACAGATTCAATGACCAAGAGCTACCCCATTCAGAATGAAAACCTCGGATTATTACGCATTACTTTTGTGGGCTAACGGAATCAGGACCTACCGATGCAATAGTTTGGAGTTTTTGTACTCGTCGTACTCACACATTACTCTTGATAAGATTCGTTTTTATCAACAGAAAAGAAGCTATACTATACCTCTTCCATTTTTCATTTATGCATACCTAAATAGTAAGTAGTTTTCTTTTTCGTATTGCTTACGACGACGATGACACATCATAGATACCTAAATATGCACATGCAGTTTTAATTCCCAGAATCAAACTACCGTTCCATCTCCATCCATGACAATTTTATCCGTAGCACTCGTACAATCATCATGCCACCTCTATTGAAAAAATAAATGCAGCCACCTGTGGGGTTCAGTGCCCGGTCATTTGTTCCAAATTCTTTTCCCATGGTTTTATTGTATTTTTATACAATTTGCTACTTATGTCATTTCAATTACTCGCGTTACATCATTGTCCCAAGTGTCATATTTGCAATTGTCTTCCAACTCTGGCTTTCCTGACCTTAGATGGTGTTTCTTCATAAAAACATGAATAGGTCCTTAAAGTATAATTGTATTTGAGTTGAAATAAAATTTAAAACGGTAACTGAACAGAATGCGTAACATGGATCTGATAAAATAATTTATGTGGAAGAAATATCAATTTTTGCACATTCGATATTGTCGTTGATAATACCAAGATATCCATCTGCCAGAAAAGCGTCCATCATTTTTTCCTTATTAGCTCATCATAACGACAACGGAAATCTAAAACCATCCAAATCGCTTTGATAATAATATAGGTATAAAATATTCTATTGAGGTCCTTCCTTTCATCTTTTTTTAGTGCTACAAAGTGCTTGGATGATTTCGCTCTTCATACCGACGTAGTTTAGCTTCAGCTACGCCTGGAATTTGAATGACCTAAAACAAAGTTCATTTTTTCTCTATTTCACTTATGCTCAACTCAACTTACGATCATCATTGCACTAATGTACTCGTTAAAGATTTTTCAGACTCAAAATCAAACGCTTTCCTCCAATTACATAATAATGACAGCTAACGCGGGGAAAATGCTTTAGTAGAAACATAATCTGATTAGATGAAACAGTCGTTGTCATCATAATTTGTCTTATATGTAATTTATCCCTTCATTTCCTTGGGAATAACTTCAAAACGCTGACACGTTAGGTCAAGAATTCGTTAAACTGGGTAATTGCGACAAGAGCGTAATCTGTTGATTCTTTCCAAGATTTGCAATCTTCATTCCAGCGATTCGCGATTCATGCAGCTTCCAAAAACACAGCAATGATTTTTTCCTGACCCGGCCATCCATCTTCATCTCTAGTTATATTCATTTAACACGATTGTCAAAATTCTCGTTGTCTTCGTTGTCCTAATCGGAGTGTAATCGTGTATGTACTTATAGCAATTAACCGAAGGTGACGATGATGATGTTTTTAAAGTCGTATGATCAGCATGCATTAAGAATGTTGTACAATAAGGTAGAGTGAATATGTGATTTTCATAACTTCCCTTCCCCGACAGAAACTGAAATAATGGTCTATTCCTTTACCGGCGAATGAGTTTATGAACCTTGTATTATTTATTGGTTTAGAGAAATCATATTACATATTTCGACGTGCCAAACAAATTTCTGCCACGTTTGCCATCGTTCCACCTTTGTCACCATTATCGTATCATACCGTACGTACATCATCATCACATACATATATGCCAATGTTATATGTGCCAATTTACATTGTAAAATTTCACGACTGCCATAATTGCTCAACATTAAACAGTTGTTTTAATGAAGTTTCTTCATATTACCTTCTTCACTCCTGTTTCTTTTTCCACTTACTTGACGTACCTCTAAATCACAATGTTTGTAGTAGTTTAATAAAGCTGAAAATTACGGAGTGAGTACAATACAAATGTACTTACAATCAAATGGCGTTTTTTTTGGTAAAAGGTGACATTACCCATTGTGCCCATCCCCTACCATCCTTCTCGTAGTTTCCTAACGTTCCACCTTCCACATTCTCAATTTCTTATCGTGAGTGTGCTGTACACGGGCGATGATGCTGTCTTGGATTTATTTCGAGGTAAAAGACGGAGTTTGTCCCTGAAGTGTGGTTATTTTTGGTTCGCCCTTTTAAAAAACTCCTTTTCTCCATCTTTTTCCTTTCCTTTCTTCATCATTTTCTTTGTTCGGTTGAGAAACGTAGTTGTTGTGCGGTGTTGTGAAATAAATATATTGAAACAAAATTAAAGGATTCTGAAGCCAACAAATTACAGGTAGTAACTTTCTAGAACATATGTAGTTTGCTGCTTTGGATGCTCATATTATAATCATCAGGCATCGAAATAAAAATTTCCAAGACGAAGGTGGTGAGCGTAGGCACTCTACCCAACTCACCTATGCTTTCACTCCCCTAATATTTTGTAAGTGCGCTAGCAGTCAGATTGAATCATTTGTCGGGAGAAAAAATGGTGATTACACGCGTCATGAACTAATATTAGGAGAGAGTGAGGAAAGACCGAAAAAGTTGGAGATCAAATAAAAATTAAAGTAAGGAATATTTTTCCACTTTGCATGGAAACAGGTAGCATAGTAGCATCATACGAAAGAAAAAAATGCTGATGAGATGCCCCATTTCAATTCTTATAAAAACTTGCATTCTTTTCATCCATTTGAATTTATGCGACGGGCTGTTAGTTTCTAGCAAGCTTTCTCGATTTCGGAATGGAAGAGAAATTCAGAAATGGAACAGGAATGAAAAAGATTTCATTATCTGATATTCTTAACTTGTTGTTCACACTCACGCACCATTACCATATCATCATTGACCGACTTCAATATTCATAGTTTCTCTCAAGTCACGCTTCCCGCTTAGATTAACACTGGACAATTGTAGTTTATGGTATTTAGGGGTCTTGAGCCAAAGTTAAAATTAAACTGGATTTTACATCTCCATGCATCCTATTCAATTCAGATTTGTGAATGTCGAAGAAAATAGAAAACGATCTCATTCGAAGCTTGTTTTTGAGTACACTAATAGTAGTGTAATGTATGTTTGTATATCTTAGTAGTTGGGGTTGGTGCTTTCTTGTTTTTCACCATCTTTTTACGTACATATTGGCACTCGCAAATTCGTATTAACGCACAACTAATTTTAGTTTATTTTGCCTTCTTCCGGGAGCCTGGAAAATATGAAGCCTTCTAAGTATTCATAATCATCATCGTCGTCACGATCTCTGGCTTTAGAAGCTGTAACAAAAGCATCTTCAAACGACAAAAAATAATCTACCCAACTAGGTATCATGTATGTAAGAAGAAGAACAACACTACCAATAATATTCTAATTATTATTATTGGGTTGTAACTTGTGATACGTATTACGTAATATCGAGAAAACTCTTCGTATGTTGGCTTATATAAATGTATTGTCCTTGTGGCGCTGGATTCTAACACTCACTCGAATTTCATTGCATTGCTTTGGTTTAAAATTACAGTCAGTTTGAATTAATGTTAGGTAAACTCAGGTATTACTTAAATGTTCCTCCATATTGTTTCCGGTACCCATTATTTACGTTATCTTTTCCAAATCATCCACATGGTCTACTTAATTTTTCTTCAGAAGCTTCCTTCAAATTTCTTCCAAAACTATGCACTTGGTCATACCTAAACTAATTTATGTATATCTCGAAGATCATTTCATTAATTTCCATAAATTCCCTGCATTTTCCTGAGATAAAATTCTCAAATCAATACTTTGGGGTCATTACAGGTCATTTCACATTCGCATAAATACAGATTCTACCTATATGTGCGTACAGATGAATTAGACGAACCGTCATTGTGCGTTTTTATTGAAGACTTTTTGATGAGCGGAAGAAGTAAAAATATGACTATAACTTATTGTCATTTCGTAATAAAAGAATTTTAAAGTTATACCTATATGACGTAGATCCGTGTAATATTAAATGTCACTTTCAGTTAGAATTAGACCTAAAAATTAGGGTATGGTGTTCTGGTAATACGAACCATTTATCGGGAATGGGAAATTTGCACCCTCCATGTAAAATTGAGAACACGGTCCCCTCGGCTTGATTGCATTTGCATATTAACTATTGACTTCATTTAATTTCACCTCCATCCAAAATTAAGATTTAGCTGATATGAAAAATCAAATTAAATTTTCCCTTAAACGTGAGCAGGATGGTTTCTACACTCTTTGTGAAGCCATTCATATATATAAGTACTTATTAAATATTCAAGAGATAACGGATTTAATAAATAATTACGACATTCTAATGCGGATGTGTCAACGTGTTTGTTGGCTTGATCAGCGCAGTACCGTAGATCTCATTGTCAGTTGATTTCTACTACGGTTATAAAAAATATCTTTACGCTTCGAGTGCCATTCTATCAAGATTACTTACCTCGCTTTTATTCATCTTCATGATCCATTCCATTTGATCAGAAGTCTTTGATCAAGGAGTCTTTCAATAAACCGTGAAAGCGGGAATAGTCCTCTTTATTATACGCCTACTCTTTCTCATTTCGATCTTTCGATGCGATGGTGAAAGACGACAAATATCTGGTATTCCAATTTTGTACTTGGCCATCCTTTCTCCAATGTAGGTAGTCAAATCATACAGCGGCTCCAGCTCACAATTCAATTTTACAAGTCATGATTGATGGCTCATCCATGTAGTGTCGTTTTAACTTTAACTAGAAATCACGAAAATATTTAGAAGCCTGTTTCTTGACGAGAAGCCATTCGTATGATTCTTACTCGTCATATCATCTCATCATTATATTCTTCACCAACAACTGAGTGTCACGGGGGAATGCGAGATTGGCTATTGGTGAATTGTTTTAATTTTATTACGCACTGGACTTGTGCATTAAAAAGTAGAGTTACAATAAATACTACTGGCTTGTTCATCCCTTAATTAAATTTCTAGTTTGGTAAGGCATCCAAAAATATTGCTTATTGCTTATTGGTTATCCTGATTTTGCAAATTATTTAAATGCAACTTCCTTCTATCTAAATTTTTCCAGTGGTAGTGCTTACATTTGATCAACTAATTGGATTTTCTTAAGTAAATAAACTACATTTTACAGTACGCATGAAAGTTTTACGCATGTAATTCATGTTTAAGGTGGCCGTGTGAAAGGAAAATGTCGTCAACAAGACCTAAGAGACCACCAGAGCCGGAAATTAATAAGGTTTGTTGTGTCGGATTATTATGACTTGTGTTTGTTTAAATTCTACCTGGTTGGATATACTACAAAATAGTTTGAATTTTAAACTAGAACCCTGCTTTCATTCCAATCGGAGCGGAAGTAAGTGCTCGATGGGATGGCGCATTTTGCGAAGCAAATGTTACAAAAATGCGACTAAATCTAATGCTTACCGTAAGTTAGTTCAATTCACTTTTACGTAAAGTCCATCAAATTAACGCTAATATATGCCAACAATGAAACGTCGAAACATGTTTCATATCAGTTTCAAAAATCAGGTCATGAGTTAGGCTTTTAGAGTCATTGTTATCCCGCATTTAACATTTAGTAATGCCGTTGCAGGTCATGTTTGACGATGGAACACGTGGGAGTCATGAGATATCTCCAAAAGAGGATACCAAGGGTCAAACATTTGAACCTGGTACGAGGATCCGTGCAAAGCACCCAAGGTCGAGGAGAAATCAATCAGCAAAAATCTTACATGTTCAGGACGTAAGCCACTACGTCGTGGTGTTCAACGATGGTGACATGCTCATGCTGACTCGACAGAAACTCAATCTGGTCGGACGCAAGCATTTTAAGGAGTTCACACTCAACAATTACCCGATTGTTGACTTGAAAACATTCGTTCGTCCGGTGAAAGTAGGGGAACAGGAAGGAGGCCGTCGTCGGTGAGTAGTGTTAAATCATATATCCAATAAAAAAATTACATAGTTCCACAACCCTTCATTTATTTCAAAGCAGCTGGTTTGAACATAATAATGAATAGAGTGTATGGAGTTGAATGAAATTTTTAGAATCCGAAATACATGTTGTTAGTATATTTTAATCTTGTATGACCGAAAAATTATATGGATCGTTTTTTCATTATTTTTTTATATGGCTGTAGTGGGAGGAAACGAAAGATTGCGGAAACTGTGACAAAGAGTCCAGAAAAGGAGTCTCAACATCAGGCAAGCGAACCAGTTGCTGGACCGTCTAGGGCAAATACTGAACCTCAGCGAAAGAAATTACTGGTGGGCAACCTTTCTGCAGCTGAAGGAAGTGGCAACAGCAGTGTGACTGCAGTTGAAGGACCAGCTCTTTTAAGGTATGACAATGAATATTTTATAATCTTTGCTCTAAGCCTTCATGCTAAGATTATGGGGAGCTTCCATCAAAAGACATTTTTACTTAGGAAATTTATATTTTAGGAACGAGGCTGGTGTTGTACTTGCACGAGCGCCCATCGCTCGTCGTACTTGGGAACGTATTCCACTCTGCCGTTTGCCACTAAAGAAGAAATTACTGGCAAGATACATGAAGGAGAATGCCAATGCCGATGATTTTCATCCAGATGTGTAACAAGTACCAAGCGCCTGGTATACTTTGACAAGAGCTATTCGTTTTACTTCATGTCATAGTGAAAATTTCTAAAACGGCTTTTGTATTTTTAGTTGTATAATTCCGTAGTCACCTAATGTTTAACAAGAACAATAGCTATTCAAGATTTCGTGTTAAAGGTTTCAAGAAATGAACCGGGCTCCCGTTAATGTGACTTTTGAAAGAATGAAAATGTTGAAATAAATCAATTATAGCTTTACCCTGTTGTAGCTGTTTTTATTTAGTGTTTCTGTTAACGTCATCATTAATATCATTTTACTTGGTACAGATAATTAATTGTTTTACTATTTTTTCTTGTAACTACCGTAAAAAAATTATCTTTTAATTTTAAAAACGTATTGAATAAAATCTAATTCGTATTTGATATGAGTATGCGTAATATTAAAAAATTGCGAACTACTTCTTCCGAATTTTTGCCGAAATTAGAGCCGAAATCCAGAATATTATAGACCAAATTATTGAGGCTGCAAATCCTGGCCACACTTTTTGATGAGTAAGACTCCAACCACGGGAGAATATGGAACGCATAGCTTCGCAAGCCATTGTTTGTGGTAGAAACATTGCCACTTGGCGAAGGTACCAGGGGATACTTTCCAAAGGCCATACGACTCCTAGATATATATTATTTTAATCAAGAAAAACTTTTCTTATGGAAAACAGCAAAGTGTATATAGACTTTTTTGTTTTGTGCTGAGACCTGACAATAGTAGATTTGGATAAAAACTTCCCAATGCCAATTGAATTGCATTTCGTTCGTCATTACATAAAACTGAAATCAGAAAACCTGATAAAAACAACAAAAAAGTTAATCTTACAACCTCTAACTGGACAAATTGAATGTAGATTTTAGAAAATCCTTCGAATCAATAATTTTAAATACCATATGCCATGCCACAAGTCCCCTGGAAGAAAGTAAGAATGATGACTAAAATTGGGCCCCCTATAATTTCGATTCGGAAAACGAATATCATCACAGCTAGAACTAAAGCGGTTTGTCCAACCATAATAATGTATTGGGTGAGCATATGAGCAGTGATGATTTGCCCTGTTGTCACTCCTGATACCATAATTCTGGCTAACATGCCTTCCTTCTTTTCAGTAATGAAGGCTGATCCTGTTAACGCGACTGACATGAAGAATATGATGCTAAGGATAATTCCAGGTGCCATGAATTCTCTAAAACTGTACCCAGTTCCACCGTATATTGCGTGGGCAAACTAAAAGTTTAAAATTCAAATACTTTACACGTATATTAATTGCAAAATAAGAAAAAAACTGTAGATTTTGTAATACATACCGATGGTGGAGGAATATCTAATGTGTCTTTGTACCCACAATCTGACATCATTTTTTCCGTGAAATCCTGGAACCCTTCGCTTATAGCTTTCTGAATAGTGAAGCCAATCTGCTGACTTGTCATGTCCATGAAAAAGTCGACATGCATTCCTTGGAAACCATCAGCATACAATGGCCTCTTCACCGGACCGACTGCTGCTCCTACTCCTTTCTGCAGCATTGCATCGCTAAAGTTATTTGGAATTACAAAATACCCCCATATATTGCCCAGATGAACCTGACTGAGAGCTTCCTTTTCATTTCGATAATATTTCTGAAAACAAATTGGAATTAAAGAATGAGCAAACAGCAGGATGGGAAATGTGAACTAGTAATTATGAGACTCACCAGATCTATTGTTTCATTTGATATTTCTTCAAGGAAAAGACAGCTCATGTTGATAACTGCACATCCATTGTTAATTGGACAAGCGCCCAAAGGATCTTGCACTTCCAGATTTACAACACCTACAGGCAGCACTGTGGGGTTACCCCCGATCGCTAAACAGAAGAGAATAGCTTGCACCGCAGGTAAAATAAAGATGAAGACGACAAATCCAAGGTTCCTCCACATGCAGAGGAAATTCTTGAAAAGAAGAGCCCTCATTATGTTGACTTTGTCATTGTGGTGGTAATTACATCCAGTTTTGTCGGAATCCTCAATGCTAATTGGCTGTATGTTATTTTCCTTATCGATGACAGAAGTTCTTCTACTTCCTCGTTCGCTGAGTTGCCTGGGTGGGGTAGTGGATCCATTTACAGAACCATTCGTTGAGCCACTAGTAATTAATGTCTCAATAGATCGGTTGAACGTTGGAGTAGTTGGAGATGCGATAGATGGAGATCTAACTCCGTTAGTTTGTCTTGATCTTTCATTGTACACCTCAACAGTATCATTTTCATTTGCAACACTGGCAGCAGCAGTCTTTGGAGGAGAGTTGGACGCCGCAATTGCATCAGCGGAGGTGGAAGCACTCTCTGCGTCACTTTTCCTACTAAGGATACTTAAAGGAAAAAATCTACCGGCACTCTTCTTCTTCCCAGGCTTTTTTGGTACCGGCTGTCTGTCTCTAGCGCATAGCTTGTAAAAAACGTCTTCAAGCTTCGAACAGTCGTGTTGTACTAGCAGATTCGGTGGAGAATCTTCAGCGAGAAGACGCCCATTTTTCATCAAGCCAATCTGTGAAACAAATACAGAATTTCAAATATGTGAAATTTTAAAACTATTGTACCTTCACCTAAACTACATTGTATGTTTTTATACTCACGCAATTAGCTTGATGGGCTTCCTCAATGTAATGTGTAGTAATTATCACTGTTGTACCTTTCTCTTCAGCTAGTTGTTTTAAATGTTTCCAAATACTACAATGAAGACAATAATTTTAAAGAGATTATAATTAATTCAATAACAAGAATATTTTTCGTCAATTAAAATTAAATCATGAATGCCTCACTTTTTTCTTAAGACTGGATCTACTCCAACCGTCTGAGTTAAAATCGATAAAAAAGTTAAAATTAGCTAATGCAAGAATAAAGGAACTTATATTCATCCATTAATAAAGTTACTATGAATGAAAAAATATTTTGTGTCATACAGGTTCATCTAATATCAAAATCTGAGGCTCGTGAAGCAAGGCCACTGCAAGTGATACTCGTCTTTGCTGACCGCCACTGGCAAGAGAACATACCACAGTTAATAAGTCTCACGTAACCCCAATAATGAAATTGTGAAAATTGATAAATACATATTATCCATACCTTAGACTTCGTATAGTTTGACTCGCCGGAGGCAGGTGTAAGAATTTACTTAGAAATTGTAAACGTTCCTGTATTTTACTCGCGGACATGCCATTGATTCTTCCAAAATATTTTAGTGCTTCCTTAATGGAAAATTCGCCGTACAGTGCAATTTCCTACAAAATAAATATGTTGTACAGATACTTAAAAACGAACGAGTCAGCTACAGTGAAACACAAAATTCAGTGTTGGTAAAAACCTGAGGCATGTAGCCAACACCTTTTCCTGGAATTTCAGAGCCAGGTGCCCCAGGTTTCAATCCGAATATTTGACAATCTCCACTGTCAAGTTTTGTCATTCCCACGATACATGATAATAAGGTTGTTTTGCCGCATCCGCTGGATCCAAGAAGAGTGTATCTGAAAACAGTTGGTAGTTTTTGCAAGGTTATTACTTACGTTATTACTCTGACTCATATTTACATGATTCCATGCCGAAGTTTTTAATGCATCAACCAGCCAGAGCTTGAGATTTCAACGCATCTTGTATGGTATAAATATAATACTACGGAACCCTATTTGTTCAGGTACTTAATCCGATTAAACATTCTCTCTGCACAAACCCAAGTCCAAAACGAAGGCATTTATTTCTTCTGGGGGATTTAATTGAGAAATCCCTCGAATAAAAAACAATGAACAGATTATTGCAATAATAATGTCATTTATGTGACGTACTCACAGTTATGCAAGTGTGAATGAATAATTACTTGCGATATGTATGACATGTACTTCTCTATAATAGGCCAATTTTTGCAAACTTTAAATTTTCGCAATGAAAATTTGTATATGATGACTTGTAATACTTACATAGTTCCTTCCTTTACGGTCAAGTTTAGGTTTCGGAGAACCTGAACCGGTTCATTTTTCTTGTTGTTGTACACCTTGCAAGCATCAGTGATTGAGATGGCATTACGCCTCCCATTCGGATACTCCATGATGATGTACGCAACTTCTTCCTCCTCCTCTTCGAAGTACGCCTCATCAAAGGTATCGGAGTCTTTATCCTGTCTTCTGCAGATGAACCTGCAACAAATCATATAGGAGTCATGAATCTCTTAATTGCTCTCATGCCAGTAGTCAAGCTTATAATCAGACTTAGCTTTGCAAAGAAACAATGTGATTGAAGTTAAATACTACATTGCAACCCACCGCAAGTACACAGATGAATCGAAAGGGACCTCGGAACATGGCGTGACTAAATTAAACTTATTTTTAAAATTAAGCTGCGTTATACTTAAGGTCTTCATGATGTCAACAGAAGGAAGTTTTAACCTAACGGCGACACCTAATCTAATTCTATAGAAACGATAAATCACAACAAGAAAGAATTGGGCATTGCTATGCTTATTTATGACAAGCAAAGCAGAGACACAGAAAATCAGAAGATTCTTGATTACTTTTTCCTACTTTATTTGCGCTTCAATTTTCAGTCACTCTCTGGCTCGTACTGGTTACTTAACTGGTCAGCGCATGATTTCTTGTAATACCTATCACTGCTTCACCACTTTGAACTGAATTGAGATAAAATGTTCGCACCTTTTCAATTTTTTTTACTCTATTCAATGGAAATACTTTCTAAAACTGAAGACCAATATGCAAGCTGAACTTTCAAAAAATGAATTGCGATGTGGAGAGACCTGAACTGAGCTGAAGGGATATTGTGTTATCGAGAGAATATAATGATGCTTAATCGACTGCTCATCTAGAACTGTTCTCGAATACCGAGTTGACCGAAGAACTTAACATTTGTTGTTTAAGGAAGAAGGGAGGAAAGTGAAATGAAATGCTGACGACGATGAAGCAGAAGCGAAGATGAATTGATAAGAATTTGAAACAGAAAGCAAATTATACACACTGATATGATGAGGATGATGATGCAGAAAAAAGCATTAATGCGCTTGCCATACATGGCGCATCTCACAGGTCACCAACATCACCACGGGCTATTAATGGCATCCTGAAACATGACATGGACGGACAATAAATGCTATAAACTATAGACTTTAAATTGTGATGCAAGTTTGAACTATGAAAGAAGAAGAAGGAGACGTGTGATGCGATGGTGGCAGAGAAGGAAATTATTGTTATTTTTAAATCTTTTTATTTCTTTCTCATTATATTTTTTTCGAATAATGTGTTCTGTCCTGGGCCTCTCCCACCCCACTCACACTCACAAAGATGAAGGTGGCGACATTGTCTTTGTCACATGAAAATGTTAAATTACTTATTGTCATCTAAAATATATTGTGAGGGATTGCATAGTACCCCTAGCCCTAATCCGCATGAGGTGTGCAAATTTTTTAAACTTGTATGTTGACGTTGACCCTTCCGTCTCTGGATTAAGATAAGTGTGGTGTGCTTCACGTACTTCTAGATGTCTTTGTGATGATGACACATGACACGGCAATACAGATTTTGTCATCCATTTTCATGGGGACAATAAGAACAGACGCAGAATAAGACGGTGCATTGAGCAATTTTTGCTAATCCTCTTTGCAATCTCATTATACCTGTGCTAATAGGCATTTTTAAAAAAAGCGAAAATGAGATCTCGGCTTATATGAATGCAATTTGTACGACTAACAATTACGGCGGCGGTGGTAACCTAATCGCTGACATGTCTTCATGCACTATAACGATAACACTTATGACGCACACACATTCCTAATTATTCAGTAGTAAAGCGATGGCAGGATGCGGTTTTATTAAATTCTAACTGCACTTACCACAGTGCGATTGTCCGAATAAGAGATGCCAAACCCACTGTGTCCGAGAGTAAAAATATACGTCGAAGAAAAATAATCACAATCAGTCAATCAGAAAGACAAGGAAAGTGACTCGAGAGTCATCACCCAAAATTTTGTAATAAAACAATTGACTATACACTTACTTGTGCCGAGATGTGTCCGGTCCAGGCCCTGTAAAAGCATCCACATAAAAATTAGTTTCATAAATAAATAAAAAATCCATATTTGTATATGTAACGTGGCATGTGATGTGACATAGGTTTAAACTAATTCTGAATAAATTTATTTTAATTATTTCAAGAGCCAAGTTTTATTTCAACTAAAATACGTAAATTAGCATGAAATTCGGTTCTTCATTTTTATTGTTTTGTTGGGCTGCCCAGAAAAAGTCTCCTTAACGTACCCACATTGGATAATTCATTACGATACGTACCTGCAGGCAAAAAAGTAGGCAGTTATTATTGGCATGACATCATCTCGGAGCGGCAGCCATTAGACCTGACTGTCCAACCCCGAGCTCCAAGGACCGCACTAATTGTTAGAATAATTTACTCATGTATATCACATAGTACCTTTACGACGGAACCTGGATTGCGACGAGAGCGTCGCGTATCCTATCTGATTTCCTTATCTGCCGAGGTCCGTCCCAATCTGCATAAAATGAATGTGTATGTGGAATTTAGATTTTGGGGAAGAATTCATTTTTACTATTTACTTACCAATCAGTTTGAATAATTTAAACCAGAATTTAAATAACGGTGGCATTGGCCAGGCCTAATGCCCCCTACCACAAGCTTAAACACTACCTATATATGAGTCTATAGGCTTGACTTATTTCCTCGTTGAAGAATAAAATAATATTTTATTCGGCCCAAACATGTTTAGCCAAGTAAAACTGAAATGAAATTTAGAATTAAAGAATATTCTTGAAAGAGAGAAAAAATAGGATAATGACTCAAGAAGAATGTCTGAATGGAGTTGAGAATAATATCTTTTATTTCGAGAATCAAGGATTAAGAAAGTGATTAACATTAGCTTTATAGCGGAAAAAATAACGCCGTGTGCAATAGGAATATGTGTCTTTTATTGTCTTGAAACAAATGACAATTACTTTTCAAGGAATCAGAATGATGCCATAATCATAAAGAATGTCTTTGCCAATCGTTCCCCGAATCAGAAGTCATAGTCATAAGGCATTAAAACTGTTTAAGACGCACACGCTCCAAGGATTGGTATCGATTTCGGTATCCATTTCAGCGTTAGAGTTCATGAATAAAATAAATGTTCATGCCCTCGGGACGTGTTTATACCTATTGTCCTAATCCCCGCAGAGTGAGTGCAAGTGTACTCAACTCAATTCGCTATCTTAGCCTGACAACGACGAAGACAAAAAATAAAGATGATGATATGTGCGTATGCCAATCATTATTATATGAACTTCACAACATAATCAATTGAATACGATGGATGAAATGTAAGTGCGAGAAGCGAAAAAAGATGAAAATGAAAATGCGTATGTATGCGCCACTCATTTTAAGAAATGAATGCAGATTTTAAAATGCATGACATGTATATTATTCCCATGTTAGATTCATTTTAACGAGTAAACTGCCCAAGAACATATCCATCCTAATATGTGCATAAGGGTTGCAGGATTATCAGTTGTCACACATAACCGTATAGTAAAAATCTTTTTGCTTAATAATTTGATCGATCCGAAAAATTTATTGTCATTCGATAAAATAAGTTTACATACCGATAGTTTTACATTAGAATCCGAAATAAACCGTTTCAATATTCATAGAATTACATACGCAACTAATTTTTCTTCGACCCGACAAATATCACTTTCAAAGCGTCTATAATCTTTGGCCACATAAGACACTTTAGTTTCCCACGTGGATTTCTTGCTTGAAAATATCGCCTTTCACTTCATCAACGGGCAGGTTGATGTGTTGGTATTCCTTGAGGCCAGGGCCAAAACTCCTTAGCCGTTTTCTCTGTAAATAAATCATTTATCGATACAAATTTTTGTACTTCTTACGTCTTACACCCATCACACCATTAAATTCAAGTACGGTTGTTCTTACCATTTTCAGTGATGACACAATCAGTGTGTGATGAGCCGTACGTATTGATATGTTCAATAGCACCAAGGACATCAGACACAAGCTCAATTGTCACTGCAAGTCTGCTGTATTCTGTGCGTAACGATTTTGCTGGAGGAGGACCAAATGTCAATTCCTTGGATAAAGTAGGACCAGCAAAAATTTCCACCTGTGTGTGACCAAAAGTAAAAAAAAATAATGATGAGTTTTGAGCTAATTGTGAAAATTCAACATTCCATTTTCATACTTTCTGAGATTTGAGCATGTCGCAGAGGTTCGCAAAGAAATTTCGTTTTCCCAGCAGGTTCCTGTGTAGAAGGATTGTCTCTGCTGCATTGCAAGCAGCAGGATAGTTGCACTTTGAATCCTTGACTGAAATGTAATTGATTTGAATTCAATATAAAAATATTACAAATCCATAAAGGTATTCTCTGTTCATTTCGGTGCATCATTTTTCAGGAAAACACGAAAATAAGACTTACCAATGTGAAGAGCCTTCTCCAAATCTGCCTCAGTATCAATGTAAACATGACAAATTCCTTCTGCGTGGCCTAAAACTGGGATACCCTGGGCCTGTGCAGTCACTTGTCTCACAAGTTGATTGGAACCACGTGGAATGATTAGATCGACTAATCCCAAGGTAATAATTTCGCCTACATCCTCCCTTGAGGTAACCTATTATATATGATTAATATGTTTAGCTGCGATTGTCATAAAAATTTACGTGCCAACCGGATATGCAGATTACCATCTGAATTGCGTTTTGACAGCCATGAAGTAACAGGGCCTCAGAAACGACGGACATCAAAGCGTTGTTGGTGTTGGTAGCTTCACTTCCACCCTTCAACACTAACCCGTTTCCGGAGGCAATGGCAAGGGAAGCAATCTATATATCAATCAAGCAATATATAGTGTGTGAATGGAGTTGAATTTAGTTTTTTTACTGCACATTAGATTGATGTGTCTATCTGTACTTGACATCTTACCTGAGGTAAGCAATCAGGTCTGGCTTCGAAAATGACCATGAGCAATCCAATGGGGACTGTAATTTGTTGAAGTTCGAGTCCATTGGCAAGCAATGTCTTTCTTACAGTTCTACCAACAAGATTTTTTGAATCTTGGGCCAACTGCTTCAAACCTGTAAGAGAGTAATTTAAGTTCAAAGGTCGAGACCTTTAATTATTGCTACCTTTAATTATTTCATTTCTATGTTTTAAACCTGAAGCCAAACTGGCAATTTTGGAATCAGTCAATTTTAGTCGATCAATGATAGCTGGTTCAATTTTGTCGATTTCTGCTTGTTCTAAGTCCCTCTGGTTGGCAATCATGATGTCAGCGGTTTTCGTTTCGAGAAGGTCTGCCACCGCATCAATGATTTCAGATCTCTGCTCCCCAGTCAGATTTTCCAACTGTCGGCCGCCATGTTTCGCTATTTCGCACATAGCAAATTCGAAATAGGAATTAAATCTCCAGACTTCCACGTCATTAAAAATATATTTGTAGGTTTCAGATAAAGGGGTAACTTGTGTACCAAGCTCTGCGATAGACTCCGGAGATCTGGTACCAAGTGCTTGGGTCGTGAACAGGGTTCCAATTCGTCTTCCATTCATCACTGTCGTTAGGGCTCCTTCTCGGGAGCCGTTACAGATAACTACAGGGATTCCTTGATTCAAGGCCCAAGTAGCTGCTGAAACCTGGAGATATGGGAACTTAATATCGAATGAACAAAAAACTTAATCACTGAGGCATAGCTCTCACTGCACGCCATTTGCATCAGATAAGAACAGCCTCTACCTCAACTACGCACACCAAAGCTATCAAGCCAAAGTGTATCACAATTACATGTAATGCCATACCTTAGACTGCATTCCCCCCGTACCGACCCTCGACCGGGTGCCAAATTTCACACCTTCATTCATTGCAGGGCAATATGTGTGCAACAGGCGGGATCCATCAAGTCCGGGTGGACCCGTGTAAACACCTTCAACGTCTGACATGAGGACCATGAGATCTGCACGAATTTCCGCTGACAGGAGGGCTGCAAGACTGTCGTTGTCATTGACAGTGATGTCCTAAACAGCGTAAAAAATCCAAATATGGATTGCGACATTTTTTTCCTGGGTTTTTATGTTTATCAAAAAATGTCGACTTACTCCCTCCAAAGCATCATAAACTTGAGGTGGGGCTGCCACAGCATCGTTTGTATTTACGATTGGGACAATGTTCAAAGCTAAAAGCTCAGACATTGTTTGGAAAAGATGTCGTCTTGTATATTCATCCGCAAAGTCTGCTTTAGTCACCAAAACCTAATTGCATGAAATTAAGTCGTGGTAGGTCCAAAGTCTATTTTTATTATTTCTGAACTAGTTTCGTCCAACTTTTCAATTACTCAATCTCTCTACCTGAGCAATACGAACACCATATTGGGCAAACATAGCCTCGTACAAAGACATCAATCCAGACTGACCAACGGCTGCGGCTGCACGTGGCTCCAAAACAACTTTATTTCCCTAATCATTCATAATTTACAAGATCAAAACAGAGCTCAGCGAAAATATTTATCAATTTCTTTATTGTTTATATACGCATTTTATGAGCTCGTTGTTCAGGGAGGTCTGAAAGCATTTAGGTAAGCTAATAAATTGGGAGATGCTGATTGACAGGCTACTCGATTGAATCATGATAATTCGAGAGGCCCATTCAAACGACGAGTGGAAAAAACTATTTTCAGGAACAAACATTTACTTTTTCCAAATATCAGGGGATACTTGAGACAATCATGAGGATGAATAGAAAATGGAAATAGAAAATGAATGAATGACAGCACTTGCGTGAACAGCAGGAAATAGATGATTTATCGCCATGAAAGAAGATTTATAGTAGAGGAAATGAAGATTCGAATTTAAAGCAAAAACAAGAAAAAATGTTATACTGGGCTCACGTGGACAGTATGATCCTGAGAGTGGAGTGTCTGCCTCATTGACATAGACATGACGAGCTCCTGAGCAAGTTTTTGTTTTCCAAATGCAACTGCTCCGCTGGTTACCATGATCATATCTCGACCAGCATTTTGGAGTGATGCCACCTGAATAACGGAAGAGCTTTTAATTCAACTGAAACAAGTACTTTTTTAAATAGGAAATTCATGTTTTTGTGATGATCATTTACCTGCTCCACAAGAGATGCGACGCGACCTAAAGCTAAACCACAGTTATCCTCCCGAGTCAAAACTGCGCTTCCAACTTTAACGACGATCCTCCTCGCTCCAGATAGCTCAGACCTAGAGGCAATTGGCGCTTTTCCCAGCCCGTTGGTCCCGTTTGTACCAACAACAGGGAATTGGATGTCGTAACGCGCAGAGGATGTGGACACACTCCGATATCCAATCTTAAAGGGGCAAAATGATACAGTTTTTTCTTGCGTTATTGAACTTTGCCATTACTAAGTAAGTCAGGAGGAATTAATATTTGTTTGGGAACTACTTACATTTCTGAAAGGCAGTTTGATTGTACATGGCGGCTGCCTCACCAAACATCTTGTGTTTGGTATCATTTGAAAAATCTTCGGAATCGTGCGAGATCTCATTTTGTCTCAAAATTTTAATAAATTTTTCAAAAGTTAAATTATAAAAATTCACATTAAGTTTCCAAGAATATTTCGAAAAAATATTGTGTAGTAAAAATAGTATAAAAAATACGTCGGGTCAGTTAAAAAAATATTTGTACGATTGACTGCATACAATGAGGAATTGGTAAAAAAAGAGTTATTGTGGTATCGACACCTTAAAAACGACTGGAGTGTTACAAGAGTAATCCTCTTTGTGTATATACGAAGCACTCGTTGACAACATGCACCAATCCAAAATATCAGAACTCGTTCTCAGTGTCAGGGACATCAAGGACTGTCAAGAGTTCACATTGTAAGGTCGAGTTTAATGAGACTCCGATGCCGGACAAGCTACAAAATGGCTCTCTCTCTCTCTGTCTGTCCATACATGAGAGCGCAACAAGATCATTTACTACTCATTTTTGCGTTTTTATCCTTCCAAATTGGTGGAATACACGAGAAATGACGGATTTATTTTTATCGTGCTTGTGTCGTATCGTGGAACAATCAAGCTTGAAAATTGTGAGGAAAAGAAGTGGATCAGATTAAATCAATCAGTCAGTGAATATCACTTGAACTTCACTGATCTGACTTTATTTAGTAGCCTACCACCTAAAATCACGAATTCCCTCTTTAAATAGCCCCTCTTTCAGGAGCACACCAAAACTTACTGGACAGAAATAAGAAACTAGTAGAACTGAAACAACTTCTTGCTCATATCTTTGAAATGAGAGTAGCAGCAAAAGCTGTGTTAGATTCCTATGTCATTCACTCCTTATCTGAATGGGCATTTTTGTGGAATTAAAATGCACATGAATCGACAGGCGATGAAAGAAAAGCTCGTTTGAATGCAGCAGTAAAGAAAGTTTTTGGGTTTTTCATACTATTCTTTCCATTTTTAGAACATTTAAACCTGTCAGTAATATTCCAGAGCGGAGCGGTATATGACTGAAAATGGAAAATATTGGGACTCATCCTAACAAAAAAAAACTAGGTACATTTTATTTTGTAATGCAACAAATGCAATTGCAGACTCCCATTCACATTGAAGGAAAGATGACACATTCTCGCATCATAGGACTAGCATTGGCAAATGCCAAGACGGTTCATGAGGACGAAAAGTTAAGAAAGTGTACATTCTGCGAATCGTATACACCCTTGGTGACGAGCTACTGAATAAATGCTACGTTACTTACCATGCCACTTCTGCGTAATTAAATTAATAATTAACCTATCAAAAATACCATCACATCAATCGCCTCAAATCACCTATTCAAAGATAACACCATCATCAAAAAGACGGCAAAAGAGAAGATGAATTAAATGAAAAGAACCACCTATCAGTTTACCAACTAACAACATTTAGTATTTCAATTACCCAAATCAAATCATAGTCTTAGAATCAATGGCAGTAAGGCCAGGCACGAGAATGCTTTATTGCGAGTCTTATAGTATTAATTATATTATAACTAAAAAGAAACATTGCCATTTGCCATCGAAAGAGGTGATAATAAGTATTATATCAGTTTGAAAAAGTACAGAGAAATGAAGTACATGATTCCACTTTTCAAACTGGAATGGAAGGAGTCAATTTTTTCAAATGTATTTTGCATATAAAGTGAAGAGATAAAAATTTTGCAAGAGAATTACAAAATTTAACTAAACAGTGAAGGTTAAAAGGTTCTTTGAGGTTTCGTCAACGCAACAGCTTTTGTATTGTTCCTGTAGGAAAAAATTATGAGATTCATGGATTCAGTTATTTCTGTGATGTTGCTCAACACGCGTCGTCCGACACATTTAAGTAGGTTGTGTTTTGTCAAAAAGTTTCATGTGTTCCTCAATGTTTACTCGATTATCAGGTTGCCTACATTACCTACCATCATACCATTTTCAGACTTACTGACTCGGTGATCCACGATTACGGTTTTGGTACATGAATAATTTGGGCTACAGAACGTAAAACATGGAAATCGCTTAAATTAACAATACACACATGACACTTTAGTTGAGTATATATGAAAATTCAAATATTGTGAAACAACAGAAAGCCTATCTCATATCATATCACTTCTTCAATGAATACCTAACCAATATTGGCAACTGTTAATCAATCACATCAGTCAAGCCGAGGATGCTTTTATGCTATTCATCTTATCATAATGTGATGAAGCGTTTAACTTTGACATAATATATTGCTATACTTTGAACTTGCACGAGGTGTTCCACGTGAATAGGAATTTGCAAGGTTAAAGTTCATCTGCATAATATAATGGTTATACTCCTACAATTTTCAAAGAGAAAAGATTTTTCGGTGTGTAGGTACATATTTTTACTACAAAGCTTGACTTTTGTTTCTCCTACATTACTCATTTCAAGATTTACATTTTTAGCTGGATTCCTAACTTGCATTTCATTGTCTGCATTTCTATTTTGGTAAAAGTACTCACGACCTTCTTATGCCCATGCCACATTTTCTTCTGTAATTTTCCATTTCCATCATATCTTGTGTAATCTATACATACCTCATTTAGGTGTTTAGCAAGATGAGTGCATAGCATCCACAGTGGCGCCAGAATATATGTAAATCATGTTTCTTTTTTCCATAAAACATAATATAATATTATAACCCAACTGCAAAAGTTTTCAATAAGTAGTTGAGTACTTTTGGAATTAATAAATTTTGTATTTATTTACAAATAACTACCATCAGTCGATAAATAATTCTGACTATGAGCATTTTAATGCTATTTATTCCTTAACAGAGGTGAGTAGGTATGTAATAATTATTTATGCAACCCCGCTAGAATTGCTATGTGCGTACTCATAGTTTAATGCGTCATAGGGAAAAATTTAATTCATACAAAAAGCTATCACTTATGCTTAAAGGGTGACCCTTGTGATCTCGTCTTCATATTTTGAGCCAAAACACAAGTGATTTTACATCCAAAGTCATGATTTGTTCCGTCTACGAAGCCGAAACAGTGAAGCGTCTTAAAATGGAGACAATCCTCATTTTAAATAAAGATTCTACGTTGGGCACAACTAAGTAAGAAAGAAAATCGAGTGAATTGGATTGGATGAATAAACAAGGTGTGATCACAACGATAAATAAATTCATTCACGTATGTACCCCATGATCATCACATCACATCTCCATAAAATCACCATGATCCAGGTCAAAACAAACAAGCATTCAATATATTTATTAGACTTCCTCATCAACTCAAGTTGACAATGAGCGAGTTAAATGGTGTTCAGCAACATTTTCTGTTACAATGTGACCTTCATATTTTTAGAATTACATAAAGTGTAATTTTTGAACATCGGTAAGAATATTGATATGATGTACACAAAAGTCTTAATTGATGAGATATATATATTTTTTTGCGCCGTAATTCCCGATTAGTATACTTCATTATTTCTTCCATTGTGGAACAATCCAATCAGGCTCGAGGAATCACGAATAATGGTACAGCATAAACCGGTAAATCTTGCCAATCAGCAGATTTATCGGGTTAACCTTGCTTTTGGTTAATCACGAATGAATCGGTAAATAAAACATTGGACTTTACACACGACTTTGAAATTTTTCCATGAATTCGCTTTAATACAGAGGTTTTGGTTTGCATTATGAATGATATTATGTAGATAAATTATTACAAAAGTAATTTTCAAAGTACTGCAAAAGAAATAAAATCATAAAAATACATAGAGTATGAACATATAAGAAAGTAATTCAAAAACAATAAACGCGGTAATAACCGCTTAAATTTTTGAACGCGGATAAAAGAAAATAAATGAGAGAAAAACATTGAACTTTTATGGGCAGTGTGGTACCTCGCCGTTTGTTTAGAAAGCATTAAAATTAAAAAATGATTTGTCATATATGTAAAACTCTTAAATAAGAGCAATTTATCTGAAGCACCTATAGTTTACCTTTACACTATTCATGAGTAATTTAGCTATTAAACTAGCTATCAAGTCTCTCTGGGGCTGGCAGAGTCCCTTGGTTTGGAGCGTTTGAAATGGTGAAGCTTGCAGAAGTTCTGGCTACGCCTTCTGAATTTCGTGCAACGCAATAGTAAATGCCTTGTCTCTCATTCGTCACAGAAATGATCTGGATCCAACTTGTGCTCATCATTTTCTCAGGACCTCCACGCACCGTAACGACAACACTTGAGTCATCCCCTAAGAGGAAGGAAAAACCAATGTTGGATTTTAGTTGAGACTAGAAAAAACAGGGTTTAGAGACATTTTTGGCATAAAGCGGTTTGTCCTGGCATTCAGCATTGCTGATGAATGAAAAAATTCATTCCTACAACGCAGCCTATAACGTACATGATTCCTTTATCAGAAAGGTTATTGTTTGTCTTGTCGTATTTCTTTGAAGTCAGAAATGGTTTGCCCTAGTATTTGTATAAAGCGGACAAATGAGCAAAAATGATTAAAGTTTTGGCTCGGAAGGACCTGTTTAATATTTTTAAGTACAAAGTCAAACAAAGTCGACTTAAACAGAAAAGGCCTTTCATTGTGCCCAAGTCCTTAGAAGACCTACCTATTTTACTCCATAGTGCTTTTACTAGTACAATGCATGCAACCTACATTAATGTTGTTATCATCAGGCTATCCACTTCTTGCGTGCAAAAAACCCAACAAGCGCATCAAATTTGAGTCAACTTATGGGACAACGTATGATGATGACATTTATACAATTTGATGAAAACATGAATACTGCATGAAAAATTAAATCTGATGAATGTCGCCTAAGATATCCTTACCAGGAAGTATTATAGGAGCACTGCTTGCAACTGTAGAGAGAAATTCCCAATGAATAACAGGACCTAATGTAACATCCATATATAATAATGTTAGAAATTCAAATTTTTAGGATTTATGATTGTTTGCGCTAAAACATTTTATATTTTCTCTTACTTGGAAATCCTTTAACTTCACACGAAAGAGAAGCGTCTTCTCCTTCACTCACAGTAATGTTCTCTACGGATGAAGGCATCCATGGGGCTACGTGAGAATATTTCAATGTATCATACTTATTTGTAGCATACGAGTTGTACTTGAGCATTTGCACAAATACGTACATAATGTAAGAATGAAAAAACACTGGCTCAGTTTAAATTTAAAAACTTACCTGAGACGCAAGGACCCCATGAAGCGATGGCCAAGCCTGGACTTGAGTAAGCAGTTTCCCTTAATTTGCATTCACTCGTATACGTTTGGTTATCATTTCCACAAACAAGTCGACGGTCCCGGCATTCACACAAGGCTTCGCGTGGCTCCTGCACCATAATAATATGTTAAAATTTAAAAAATGCATACATAGTTAGTGATGAAAGGGTTCTCACGTTCGGATCCAGATCCTTCCTCAAAATACATGCAAGTCCAGTGCCGCACATGCCTACATCCATGTTGTAAGAAAGATTTGGAATGGAGGCGTTATAGCAACGATTTCCTTCCCCACTTCCACAAACGAGACAGCAAGAACACTTATCCATTACCTTAATATTCAATTAGAGATTAAACCTATTGCAATATGTAGTTGTAAGGTTGTACTTGGAGGGCTTTCAAGAAATAGTCTTACCAATCCAGCCTGGCAGCTACTTTCTGTCAAAGTTTTGCATGAGGACGGATCACATTCACCACACCCCGCAGGCAAACTACCAGTGGAGGATGTACTTTCCTGATCTAGTCTCTCAGACCTACTACTACTTGCATGAGATCTGGATGTTTTCTTCGATTTTGGTCTAGGTGTTGTCGTGGTTGAATCCCTTCGAACTTCGCCGCTAGCATTGCCATCATCCAGTCCAACCGTTTCCGTTACATGAGTCGGTACCGTGTCAGGCAGAGGCTCTTCAGTTCTCGCTCTAAGGCCTAAACCAGCTTTCTTTTTCTTTAGGCTCAAGGACTTTGCTCGAAGTTGTCTGGAGCGACTATTGCCATTGCCATTTGGACCTTGTTCCGACGCTGTTTCTCCAATCACAAAACCTACAACAATGACAACTAGTAGCACCAGCAAAAGAAGGGACGCAATTTTTGCCATTTTTGTTCTAGATGGAAATGCAAATCTTGTAGAATTGGGAGTTGATGGTGTTGACAAAGGACGAACTGATGGCTGCTGATTCTGAGCTGATGACACAAAAGTCAATGAGCTACTGTGCCAAGACGATGTCAAGCTTGCCATACTTTAATCCTATGACTTCTGTAACCTTTTTATCACCTACCTACTTTTCTTTCTCTACAATTTTTTTGCTCGATTCCAATGCTGCTGAAACGATTGTGCATGAAAAACAGATATCTGCTCCAAGAGGAAAAAATCGTGTATTTTTGCTGGAGTTGTTGAATTCAACGTTGAGATGCATCTTTTGGAAAGACTTCCACCTCCTTTTGTTTATTTTTTCTTCCCGATTTTATTATCAACCGTAACATCCTATACTTTATGTTCGAAAGAGATAATTTATGACTGTCGTAACCTTTTAGCCAGGATCATTGCATTAATGCAGTGCCATGTAAAACTCGCCAAAATAACAACACCTGGGCAACATCCAAGAAGCCACATATAGTGCATTGCCTGAAATATGGCAACCAAAAGATCAATACCAAGTTCTATTGGGATCGTTATCATTACAAAAATATTCTCCAACAATCTTAACTGTAAAAAAGTTTTTGGTTAGAAATACAGCCTTATAGTCTCTATGAACGCATTCATGCCTTTATTGCTCAGGCACATTCATTCATTAAATTTCTATTCTTGAAAGATGAGCAGCCTAATTTCCATTAAGGGGTTCAGTGACCGTATAGCACATGAAGACAGACGCCGCCATATGTGCATGAATGGTCGTTGTTGATAGATGTCTGAAAGACATCGTGCAAAAATAAACAACCGAAATATAATTAAAATAATGCATTACTCAAGTATTGATGGTACATTTTTGAAGCATAAAAATCTTTTTCTAGATCAAGTTGAATTTTATAAACCTTAGCACGCATGCTATTATTGGTCATGGAACAATTTCAGTCTTTAAAAAACAGTCAATTCTTTCAAAACGCTTTTGAATTAAACACACTTTTATTCAAACATAAATAATGCTACAAGACCGACAGACATTTGAAAAAATTATAATTCGTCCGACTCGTTGAGAACAAAATGCAAAGAGGTATCATCACCTTTTATGAGGCGCTAAGAAAATTACGTAAACGAATCTTTCCAATTTATTCCGTCTAAAATATTATGAATTTTGAACTCTGAAATAATCATTATTGATGAAATAGGAAAACGATTAAAGTTGACTTCTAGTGATGTTCGTTCTAAGGAATTCATTGTTCAGAGGATTAGTATGGAAATCCAGAGGGGGAATGCTGCTTGTATCATGTCCTCTTTTCCGGATAACATTCCCATGGATGAAATATTTTATCTTCTTTGATTTTATTTTTATTTTCAATGTTTGTTACTTTTTACGATAATGTATCAATAAAACACAG
>JAHZMX010006094.1:0-11625 GCA_027743895.1 Seira musarum | reverse complement strand
AGAATCATTATAAAATCCCTATCATCGTCAACGGTTTTCAGTTCTACCGTCTCTGGTGGTGTGATTAGGTTCAATAGGAGATTTGAAGCCAAGCCAACCAACAACTTCTAAAGATTCCATGCCTGCTTTCCCACTTCGTTTTTACGGCTCACAAGCCCACGAAGCAAACCCGTCTTGTTTGTTCTAGAAGGGAATAAAGTAGTTCGTAGGTGATCTGTACATTTTCAAGGGAAATAAAAAAGTGCCATAAAAATCCAGTATCTAAAAAGCTTCTTTTCCTCAGGAAAAGTAAAACGTACTATAATGATGCACCTATATGAACCAACGCAACTCTGCACAGTGACAGTAGTCGGATATTTCTCTTCTGGCACACACCACACCTCATTTCGTACCTCCACTTGAAATCTGCAGAGAGATGTTCTTAAGTATTCCGAGCAGGCATCATTTTCCCCTATTTCCATTACCTTATTCAAAGTAAGAAAATGATTTTCATTCGTATGAAATTTAGATGCTTTTCTTCTGCAAAACTGGATAGGATATTCACTTCACTTGCACGCAGTACCGCCACTGCCTGAAGTACATGTACTAATCATTTCCACCGTTTTGATCTGAATGATGTTTTTCGAGTCATTTTTCTATCATACGTCTAGCAAAAATATTCTGGGGAAAGGAAGACCCTAATTTATTTATGGATGAAACAACCATTTTTTTTTTGTTTACGCCCACGTCTGCAAGTTATTAGTACCTACCTACCAAGTATTTAATTTATTCAGCATGTTATGAAAAACGTAATAGAATTTCACGAGCATAGATTGTTCAAGCAGATGCTAGTAAACACTATGATTGGATGAAAAGTAAATAAATATACAATAATATAGCATATTTACATGCATACGAAACAATTTGCGACATAATAATTTTGTGTGCATTTCATAAATATTTTTTCAGTTGTTGTGCTGGAAGTTGAAGCAGAAATAATACGAAATGTCTAGGCCACATTCTTAGCCATATAGAATTGCAAAAATTGAATCGGTAGCTTCCGTTATTCAAATCATATATAGGTTAATAGTGTGTTAATTAAACAGTTAAGTCAGCAATTATTACAGTAACTTTTTGCCAGATTTTACAATTAATATCCTTACTTGAATGTTAGTAGCTTAAAAATTGAAAAAAAAATTAATATCATACCAATTGTAATATCAAAACAGGACTACTATACGAGTAAGTTTCCAGTTTTCATTATTGAGCAATACATATAAAAGCTCATCATTCTGAAATCTGAAAATACTATTTACACGCCGACTTCCTACAACTGCAATAATATATCTTGTTGCAAACTTGTCCTTCTGGAGAAAGCTTCGGAATAGATTATTTTATTTTGGATCCAATTTGCAATTTTGCGGAAGCAAGAATAAATTTCGGTGTTCGAAAAATGACGGTATCAATTCCAAATAACACAAATATTTTGTTTTCAGTGCCACATATAACCTATATCTTTACTTCCAAAATAGGATTATTTTAATGATGTCCGGGTGGACATTGCCAAGAAAACGACAAAGTTAGAGTTTTGTTGGAGCCACCAAGTCGTCACGTCAGATGCATAAAAAGTTAACTACTCTGCTTGTAATAAGCATGCTTACATGTTGAACCATTTTCTGATATTCTCTGAAGGAACAAAGCAATTGCAACAAAGACGGACTCACATTAATATGCAATTAATGTTACTTTTAGAAGGCCATTCCAACTCGCTGAATACTTCAGGAAGGCCATGCATGCAACATATAAGTATTCATTGCATAAGGAACATGAATTCAGAAGTACATACCTGTGCCTACTTAGCATAAATACATATAATAAGAATATACTCATAATGAAGCAAAAAAAATGTGTTGCGCATTGTGTCATACAACAAAAGACACATATGGAAAATCTTGTCTTATTCGTCCTCGTGAATCACGTACAGTCTATTAGGTGTTACGTAAATAGCAAATCCATCTAAAAAATGACATATGTAGAAAAACCTATTGAAGCAAACTTAATCAAGTAAAACTCATAAAATTAGATGCAAACTACCTGTCTGTTCTAAGCCTTCCCGAAACTCCGAAATGGGAAAATGGAATTAAAAATGAAAATGTTTTATTACTTTTCTTATACAGGTTTGCAGAGTCTCCATCTCAAAATTTGCAATTATAATATTCAAATCCTTCATGACTCTGACAAAAAAAAAACCATCCAGAGAATTATATTGATATAGCCACAATATATATATACTGCAGCGTTTGCCATTTTGAACAACCACTCCACCTACATACTCACCCAACCTCTTGAAAATTCTGGTTGACTGTCTGCCATAGTACTCGAATGAGCTTATCAATGCTGATGTACCGGCAAAAAGGTAATAACTGTTACGCTCAATCAAATTCGCTTATCGCTTCGTCAACATTTATCTTCGCATAAAAGATTTCCTGGAACAAGCTATTGAATTGTGTTGAAAGGGAAATAATAGAAAAAGGCTTCTTGCAGACTCACTTCTCTGTTCGTTTCATAACTCATTTCAGGATTTTAAGTGGCACTTACACCGTTTACTTATGAGCGCTTCGTCCTCATCCCATGATAAATTAAATTCGGTTCATATGAACTTGCCAACTTAATGGGAGTAGCATCTTTTAACAAAACCGCATTTTTTATTACGTTCTTTGGAGCAGTGGACGAGCAATCTAATCATTTCAATAAAGATTCTTGTCAAATCAAAATGAAAAACTAACCCGGAACCGTGTAAGGGTTCTATGCTTTTAGAATTGGGTGTAAAAAGTTTTGAAAGGAAAGCAAGTGTGCTACTGATGCGAGATCCTAAGAGAATTCCGGGGTGGTATACTTTTGTGAATTTTTCATGGAATAAAACCAAATTTCGATTCTCCTGACATCGTGCCATATGCCTAATTGCTCCAACACAACATATCATTAGCATAAAAGCCTGCTTGTAAGCAATATTTACAATGGAAAAGAGTAAACAAAAGAAGACTCAACTCTTTTGAAGTGACTAGAGCCCAGGGAATTTTGCCAAGAAGGAAGTGACTAACATGCCTCATTCTATGATTTCATCCAATTTGTTCCTCCGCACACAAAAAATGGGAGCATTAGCGGTAATGGCCCGAATCCATATTAAAGCACGCTCAGTCACCGAGGAATAGAGAGGGGGCAATCGTGACTTATGGACGCTTTTAAAAAAGAGATTGTGCGTGTGGGAGCGAAAGCACACCGTTGTCAAAAACGGTTATGTAATCGAATGAATGGAAAGTATAGCAAGTAAAAGATGTGCATAGTTGCAATTTCCAAGACCAAAAGTAGTATATGAAAACTATTAAGAGCACTCAGTTTTGAGGAAACTGTGTAATGTACTATGTACTTCGATATTGTTAAATTGTTTTAGTATCTTTGAAGACATAAAAAAATTCAACAAAAACCAGACATTCGGTATAGGAGTGCGTGGGAGAAGGCATACATTTGGCCAAAACAAATATCACATCATCATTACAACAATTAATGAAATTGTACCAAGCTCATGACTCATACATTTTTGTACGAAGGGGAATTTGCGGGAGCATGAAAATGCATTGATGAAGTATGTATTGAAATCGAAAGTGAAACTTTTGCCGAGTGCCAAAAAAATTTTAATTCAAATTTTAGTGCTTTTACGTGAGGTACGTATTGGTAAGTATAATCAACAGAACAGCAGTTTTAATAAGCCAAACCACTTGAAAAGTGGATTGGTTCTAATTACCACAGAAGTTAAAAGGTCTCTAAAAGTATACTTGGTCTCACAAAGTATGAGAACAACTTCATTCTGCTACTTTTTCATGATCATCATTTTTGAATGAGAACCCAATACAAATACAGGCACAAAAGACTACTTCACAAGTTGATGAAAATCGACGTTTCATAAAGTACATATGAATACTTGCAGAGGAAAAAGAAGCAGAGTACATGGTATTTTCCAAGTAAACTGAGACGTGTCCAGCAGAAAACTTTAGCTTGTTCCTGCTTTTCAACCAAGGTATGATTTCACCGGTAAACTATGTAAGTAATCCTTAGAATTAGGAATGTTTTTCGGGATGCTCAAAAAGTTTGGAATATTTTACTGCGGTACATACTTACTTCCTCATTTTCAAAACCTAACGTGTGTGTAAATATGTATTTGTAAGCCCGTGAAAATTAGGTTTGAGTTTTGAGACCGAGCCGAATTGACACTAGAACCGGAAAGTGAAGTTTAAAGTTGAAAGCAATGCCTCTTGTTACCTTCAGCAGAGGTATATAACCTGATTAAATACTCGTGGTAGCGAAAGCCAAGGACTTTTCCAGTTCTGCTTTCACCAATACTCAGATAATTAAAAGGGTAATAGGCAAGTTTTAATAGCATTCTTGTGTAGGAGATGTGGGAGTTTAAGTGGAAACTCGAAAGCTTCATAAAAGATGAAAAAGTGCCTCAAGGGCTTACTAGACATCTAATTAACGAACGAAAATTAATGAATTCCTCATTTCATATTCCCATTCAAGCGTGTTCACTCACACGTATGTTTCATAATCTTTCAGAATGTGGTATGATATGATGGGATGATATTCTTTATGATTTCTTCACCCACCACCACAAGAAAATTTAAAGGTGAAGGATCATCGCCGCATCATCATCATAACACCGCTTCTGAGCCATCCAGAACCCGAGCCAACTTCACTTTCGAGTTGCATTTCATGCATAAAATATGAAACCATAAAACTAACTTTCGCAAAAAAAAGAGCTTTCAAGTTTAGTCAAGCTTCATCAACAGCGTAAGCAAACTTGAAGGATAACCTCTTTTGGGATTGGACTGTACATTTTCTTTCCCGTGGATCTAATATTTGCGCTCTGTTAACAAACATTCTAGCTGAGTGAATTCAGCAAAAAAGGCTGACTTTACTTCTCGTGTTCCTTCCTCTGTCCTATAAAAAAATGCTGACCTTTAGCATTTAACTGCATGCACAGTCATATTTATTTTGCAGGGCAATAGAATGAACATAACAGCTGCACTTAAATTGCTGAGGTATCGTATGACACGATTAACTTTAGGACTTTTAATACATCCTTACTCGGTCGGCCTCCCACACAAACTCATGACTTTCACATAACTCACCTCGGTTCAATAGATTCGGACCATTCATTTCATTATTATCACTAAATGCGTATCAACGCCATGCTAGGAAACCTTTTTAATGTCATTTCTAAATATGATACACTTTCAGTAAATCATCACTATTATTATATACTTTGTATATTTGTATCATCAAAACATCATTAACTGCAAATATTTGCTGACTTTTTTTTATAGAACCGTGAACCATCATTCCAAATTAGTTGGACCGCAAACGATACGGTAAAAATATTTTGTCAGATGAAAGTTGCACTTTCATAACTCAGGAAATTGGATTCCAACTCCAGAGAGAAATACGCCCTTTTCAAAAAGTTATGTGATCGATCCTATCATCCTCTCAATCTACATTCTTCTGCTTGAAGTTTCATTAAGCCTTAAACAATAACCTATTGGGACAGTTAAATTTATCCTGCCTTGTTTCTACAGCCAGCCTACAGTTGTAAAGATTGCCTCTGAAGATAATGCAACTGATGTAATATTAATGATGAGTCCTCCTAACGGTAATTTCATTAGTTTTATCAGAAAAGTGCTGGAGTGAGGAAGATACAGTACATTATTTGCTTAAGAGACTCGAGATCGTTACCAACTTCATTCTGTCAAACTACAATTAATAATGCCAATAATATAAACTTGTCCACAAGTCAAAGAGGAAACACCTGAGTCGACAAAAACAAAATTAGGTAGGGTATATAGTAGTTTGCTGGGGTTTTGTTCTCAGCAGTATTAAATTACATGCACTTTGTAGAGCCATGTAGCAATACACACCAGTAATTTTGGATCATGCATATCTTTCCATAAACATGAAAATTGAAAAAACTACACTATTTCTTAAGGATTAATATTGAGATTAAGTTTAAATTTTAAGTAGTTCAAAGCCCTGAATGTTATCATCATGTCAAGGATGTGTCCAATTTTCATGCGTCTAAAACGCAAAAGATTCTTATCACGAGATGATTTCGTAAACGATTCAAGATAAATCAAGTAATTTCTGGCTAATTATATCAACTTACCGGCTATTGGTGATATTCCATGCGTTTCGTCGACCTTATCTTCTGTCGTAATCGTTAACAAATTCTATTTTGCTTACTTGATCTAGCACTAATAACCTTCAACATACATAATTGATTATATTATGATTGTACATGTACTTTAGTGGTTTAATGATTTTTCTTATAGGTTTTTGTCTTGCGTAATCTACTTAAGGATCTCATCTCAAAACAATTTTTGATTACTCATTCTCCTCGAAAATTTATCAGTTGCAGGGAATTTTCTTTGTGTAAGTACAATCACATATCACAGCATAGGTTAAGAAAAAATACATCTGCCCCCAGAATTTCAATGTTCATCAAGCAATCTTATACCCCTGCAACCTGCTGCATCTAAAATCATCACATACTTGTTTATGATGTTTTATGACAGGAGGGGAGGGCTTCTAGGTTTATGCGCAAAATTCAGGTATATTTTCAGGAATTTCCGAGTAACACCTGTGCAGAGATTTCAGTTCGCAAAAATTTGTTTAAAAGTCCATCCTGCCCCTCCACTTTCAATCAGTCAGAGAGTATTCTCTTCTTACTAGATCACGTCAATCAACAAAAATTTGTGATATCTGATGAGAGCATACCAAATGAACCGAGACACGATAACACAAAAGAATCAAACGATTAAGGTACACTAAAAGTATTCTTTAGGCCCTCTGTTTCACAAGTACCTAAAACAATACCACTTATTTGCACGAACAAAAAATCTCGTTTTAACTCGCAAAAATCAATTTATCTCCCTGCGTGGTCAAGACCAAGACTGATGTTTGTTGTCGCTATCCAATCGAAATTCGAGAAACACTATATACTTTGATTTGAATCAAATCATTTGATTCATTCTCCATAGAAAAGGACAGGACACCGAATCAATCAGCAGATCAAGATCATCATGAGATTGCTGTTACTCATTCTACCTGCCTGTGAACTTTAGTCAGTGAAGCAAGCAAAGCCAGTTGTAGAGCAGGAGCAAGAGGAACGTAAAAGACAATAGAAACTTTACAATGAGACTGCACAGGACAAACTAACCACCACTGATTCCTCTCATTTTTAACAGGTAACTATCACATCATTTACATGAATGTTCTTCTTCGACTACGGAGGAGGCTGGGCTTGATTGGAGGTGAAAAAATGCGAATTGCATTGCATACATAACTTTACAAACATTTTTTTATGAGTAAAAAAGGTAGATAATCTCTATCTCCCTGCTCATGCTTGCTGATGTACCTTCTGCCAAAAACCATGAGCCAACCAAAAGCTCTCATCGCAGAAAAATAATAATATCTGAATTACATCAACAGACAGCTCCATTCCATCCACTTTTATCATTGTTCTCATCAGTCAGATAGAGAAGTATTTACCACCTCAACTCAATACAATAGAATACGATCACATTAGTTATTTTGCAGCGAAACAAACAGTCAAAATATTTTTTTGCAATGTAGCATCATCAACGAAACACATAGGATTCATAGTCTTCTTTAATGAATTGCAATAAAGCTAGAGCAAAAGCAGCAGCGTCTGTTCTGTACTTCCCCCAAGTCACAAACTAAACAAGATTGAAACACTGACTCACATCACATCGATTTAAAACATTTGGAAGCCAGAGTTTACAGATATCTTACATTTTTTGCACGAGGAGAACATAAAACTCAAACTCAAACCTAAGCTGATATTATTTGCCTTCTCTGAAGACAATACAAAATGAAGTTGGGTGAACCATCATCATGCTAATTTATTTCTTCTCATGTTGGCTTCAAAAAGCACAATAAACATAATAAAAGAGGAGCAACAAGCTCTGCACTCACTGAATAAATATGTAAAAAGAGTTGATGCTGGCGCTAGTCTATTCTATGTACGTGGAAAATGTGGATCTTGAATTGTGTGATTTTTTTTTTCGCGAAAGTAAGAGTGACTGACTGACTTGGCTTCAGCAAACACTACAAACAGCAAACACTGAGCAATGAAGATTTCGCCTTATGTAAATTAAAATATTTTTATTTCATTCCCTTTGCTTGCTAGCTACGACTCATCTCTGTTTTTATGGGCTTGGTTTTCTCTTTTTGGAAAAACGAGTTTGTTGTTCGAGAAGAAGAACCCTAAGACATTATGTGGATGTGATGGGATTACTTAAGGTATGGAGCTAATGATTATGATGTTGATGATGATGATAACGATGAGAATGCAACAGACGACAAAATTTGAGAAGGCACACATACATGTATAAATGATAAGGTTCTCTTGTGGTGATGATGCACCTTTGAAAAGGTGTATACTCTTTTATCCAAAGGTGTGTACGGTTTAAGTTTACCAATTTTACGTGTGTATTCTGCATTATCTCCAGTCAACTAAACCAGACAGACAGAGAGTTGAATAAAAAGACCATCATATATTACTCCTCTCCTTCTCAATTCTCAGCAGCATCAACTAGTCTGGCCAGGTATACTAAACACTAACTAACAATCGGTTCAACCAGCATGTGTTGCGTTACAGGATTACCGACATTCTCATCTTCCTCATCCTTTTCCTTTCGTTCTTCTTTCCCCTCTCATTACAACACAACATTATCATCTATTTGAAATTCCTTTGGACTTTGAAAAGTAACATGTACAGGCAAAAAATTGTAACTCATTGTGAATGTGGCTTGTGAAATCCATTTACTTGTTCACTACATGAACAAACGAACCATGGTCAATATATACACACAATCCATTTTTACTATTTTTAAACCCTGGTCTGAAAATGTTCACTTCACTTCACAATATGTGTTGTGTGTGATGTGGTAAAACTAAAAACTTAAGTTCCAAAAGGATGTATGCTCGCATGCATATTACATTTACAGTTTACAGGCTTACAACACACTTTACTAAGCAGATTTACGAGGAACATATGGAAAAAAAGCATTAAGTTTGTCCAATAAAAAGTGCCAATGTTTCACAGCCCAGTCCTTTGAGATAGGTTTTGGTACATACATTTTCTATTCCCAATCTATGCGAGCATTTATTATTTCGGGAGCTACAGCAAATAGCGACATGAAACCTTCAAATAAATGGTTTTGTACGTGAGTGGTTTGAATACGCTGAGGTATTTCAGGTTTACTTCATGTGTATGTAACATAAAGAGTTGTAACATTTGTAAAGTAATTGTACTCACGCTTCGATCAAGCCAGAAGCTTAGCTTAGGCATAACCGGTACATTGGGGATTTTTAAGCGCTTTCATTTATTTACGTGATTGTATCCAAATCAAATGTGCCTATCTAAACAGTGTACAGGATATTCACACTTTTACGTGAATGGATTTGTGTGAGAGTGAGATGGATTTTTAAAAAAAGATTTTTAGATGCATTTCATGTCTAAGCTATTACACACCTTTTGCTTCGCTTGATTCTAAAAGATTAGTGGTGATGCTCCCGCAGTTTGTTGGTAAATCATTATCCCAGAAAATTGAAAACTTTATTGTGAAATATATACATGCACGCAAAATTCGTATTTTTCAGATGCCCGGACTAGATAGAAGAGTTTGGAGGGCAAGAGTATGCATGCAACCCACCATCAAAGCGGTTCGTTGCCCGATCCATCCTACGATGCTCTGGCTCCTATTTTTTGACAGCTCAACAAAAATGATTTCCTGTTAATATTGTTGCAGGTAATGTGGTGTTCAGACACTGCGCTACTACCACCTGAACCGAACCTGCACTACGCATTCCTTATGTGAGGGGAAGTCTGTCTGTGGGAAAGGCATTCATGCAAGACATGCATTTCCTTTGTCTCCGGAGGTAAATTACACCCTGGACTGGAATCGCATTTTAGCTTTTCCCTGTCCAGAGGAAAGGTTTTTTCTCACCAAGGCCTGGAAAAGCTTTTCTACTTGCAGCTACTGCCTATCAAACGCCATGTCTCGATTCAACTCACAATTAGATTAATATTATTTATCAACAATGTTAATACATGATAGCTAGTCATCGTTATACTAAAGCTCATCCGTGAATGTTTATGTTTATGACTCATGACATGATATGAAAAGATGTACAAATGTTGACAAAACTAGTGAATAATAATGGCAAAGTCAGTGTCTCTAGCAGACAATCGGGAAAGTCAGCGTTTTCTATTAAATAAGCTTCATTACAGAAAAATCACGCTTCCATTTCTGTATGCTCGTGTCAGTCCTTCTAAAATATTATTTTTTTTACAATTTACCTGGATAAGATGCTCCAGTGGGATATTAGACTCCTCGGCAGTCACTTCCAAAAAAAAACTTTAGGTTTGTTATGATGCTGAAATATACATGTAATGCATCTTAAAATGTGCTGGAATGTAATCTAAAGGCCGGATCGAATTGGTTTCAAAGTACATTCCTATATGTTCACTTCTAAACGACATGGATAATTCATTTCTCCTGCATCACGTGAACGAACGAATTCTCAGTTTTCATTTGCATTACAAAGTAGAAAAGAACGTGGGATAAAAAAAACTATGTTTATTGTGCCTTCAATAATGCACCACGAAAACTTTCGATTCCACCGTCTCTTCAGAGCAAGTTTCCCCTATCGTTGATTAAGTAAGTTCATCTCCAGTGCACGTATGGAATGGAACACGAAATGATTTTTTTTCATGTCCCCTTTCACGCACACATCAGAAGTTCACAAAACAACGCAATCAAGTAAGAAAAAGTCAATGTACAATTGCCATGCAATGCAATCACTGCGAGACAATCGAAACTCTATGAGTTTTGTTAATGCATTAGTTTTCAACTTCACAGGGAAAGGTTTGTTTCTTGGTCCTGCGTTTTTGTTTAGTTTGTCTTTACTTCTACCTCTCCCACATCACCTTCTCACAAGACAGGCAAATGGTTTTTTAAAGAAAATTAATGAAGAAAAAAGTTTTTTCTGCCCTTCACACTGTTTCACTCTTTTGAAAATGCTTTTCACTGTTTGTTGTTCACTTTGTAAGAAAAATACGAACTCGTAGTACTTGTTTTACAACAACAGATGAGATTAGTGTCATTTTCTTACAATCTTCACTAACTTGGTAAAAAAACTAATTTTCTTTCAGTTTTATAAAAAATGATTATCGCATCAGCAAAGAAGATACAATTTTCCAATTTCCAAGAACAAAGTAATGCTGTCCTTTTATATTGATGTTGGATGTTGAAAAACAAGGATGATTCAATCAAAGATTATTAAATTTTCCAAAACTTTTGTCTCAAAATGCTAAAAAAAATATTGTAATCTGTTAGTGTCTTTTCATATTAAAATGAGAAATAGCGCGTGGGAAAATATTTCCTTTGGAAAATAACCCAGGCTGTTTTATAACGCTATGCGAAAAAATATCCGAGGATAGGACAACACCTCTCCCTGAACTTCTACTGCGATCGGCGCTCTTTCCTCTTCTGATCGAGCTGCCTCCCT
>JAHZMX010006093.1:0-28932 GCA_027743895.1 Seira musarum | reverse complement strand
TTTAATTGCAATCATTTTGATATATTGCTTGACTATTTTGAAAAAGAATTGAACGAATAAACCCCAAATGATGACATGATGATGACAGCGAAAAAAATTCAGATTGCCCCAAAATAAAAAGCTGATTACCACATCAAGAGCGCCACACCCTAAGCATCATTCTGATGTATGAAGCAGGTCAATCGAATATCATATGAGGTCAGGGCACACCGTTGTTTGACCCGATTTTCCCATTTACGCTAATGTAAAAAATATCAAATTGCCCCGAATTAAAAAATTGGTTGCATGAAAAAATTCCTTGTTTAAATGCAATCATTTTGATATGTTTCATGACTATTTTGAAAAAGAATTTAATGAAAAAACCCCAAATGATGACATGATGATGACATGATGATGACGTGATGATGACAGTTAAAAATTTCAGATTGCCCCGAAATAAAAATCTGAATAGACAAATGGGAGCGCCACACCCTACGCATTATTTTGGTGTATAAAGCAGGTCAATCAAATATCATGTGAGGTCAGGGCACACCGTTGTATGACCCGATTTTCCAATTTACGCTAATGTAAAAAATATCATTTTGCCCCATATCAAAAAATTACTTAGATCGGCATGTTTGTTACTTAATTGTGATCGTTTTGACATATTGCATGACTATTTTGAATAAGAGTTGAAAGAAAAAGTCCCAAATGATGACATGATGATGACGGTGGACGGAGGCATACAATTTCTGTAATATCTCATGATTTACTTTTATTTGTGTGTACTACATATGTTGATTGGGATCTTTGGTAATACTTGACTAGAGGTTACAAATAATTTGAGTCTGAAATATTGGTGTACAAAGTGTTTTACACCACTTTCACTTTCACTTTAGATTTTGATTATTTCGAGGAAGATTGTAATCTTATAAATGATCTCCCGATCGCCTTTTCTCTGGTGTTCGATTAGGGCTAGATGTAGAGTCTGGAGAAGAGGGCGGCTGCTTCAGAGGACTGGACGACTGTACGGGTTGAGACGGTCCCGGAAGCTCTTGCAACGACACAGAGATCCCTTCTTCTAATTTTGGCTTTTTTGCCAAGTTGTAGGTCGAGAAAAATGTGGCTGTTGCTTTTCTTAGAGCACTTTCTCTGTCACTCGTATCCTTCTTTTGATACTTTTCCTTGTGTATAATTTTAAGTGACTTTGCGTAATCTGCTCGCTTTTTCATGCGTTCTTTTGCGTCTTGTTCGGCGGTTTTAATCGGGTTTGCGACTACCCCATGTCCACTCTTGGCATTTGCCTCAGCCTTAGCTCTATCAGCTTCGTGTTTTTTAGCTTCTTCATAATCACGATCGCTTTTACATTGAGTTCGTTTAATGGACTCCACATGCTGATCTGGTGGTACTGGCTCTGGCTCTGGCTCAGTTTGTCTACCCCAATTGCCTCTCCCTCTTCCCCGAAAAAACTTGGAACCTTCTTTCTTTCTATCTGTATCATCAGAACCACCCCGACCACCACCACGACCGCGAAAGTTGTTTCCTCTGCCATCTCCACCCTTTCCATCACCACCACTACCTCCACCTCCACCACGACCTGGACCTCCTCCACGGCCATCCCCACCAGAGCCTCGCCTTCCCCTACTGCTTGAGGGTTTTGGAACAACCTTTGTCCATTCTTTCCTAATTTCCTGGCAAGCTTTTTGAAAATCTTCCTTCAGTTTTTTGAATTCCTCCATCTTTGCGTCTGTAAGTAGTTTGATACATTTCGCTTCCAAACCTGGAACGTCTGATGGGGGCTCACGGTTCGGAATATCTTCTTCTTTGGCACTTTTAAAACAGGTAAATAATGAAGGTAATGAAGGTATTCCAAACTGTTAAACGTTAAAAACTTTTAAATGCATAAATTTTTACAGAGGCAATTTTGCCAAAGGACTCGACCCGTATTCAGAACAGCAACCATCATAATGAATTGGACGATTGTTTTTATCACATTCAATCATACAATGGCGATAGCCTTGGTTGAAAACTTTTGTCCTGTACTTTCCTTTAGCATCTTCCTTTTGGGCCGAGTAAACTGTTTGCATTCTTGTCAAATCATGGCCAGTAATTTTTGCTTCGGCCGCTTTTGGAAGAGAAGTAATGCTCTTGTTCCTTCTATCCCGTTCTTGCTCATAAGTTAGAAAATAAACTTGAGCTGGGTCAAGGTCGTCATCTTCGGTAACCTCCACTCTGGACATTTTCAACACGGCATATGCTCGTGTCCAAACCTTCCCCGGTATTGTATCAAACTTGTAAAACCGTTCAGAGATTCATGAGTTACGGGAACATGCTTTTCATGCATATTTAGTATTTTGAAATGATAAAAAATTACTCGTGGAGTGTTCCATAGATCGCGGAGAAATGAACCTCGATCAATGATGATGATACTATTTGAGGGCTTTCCCAACTCACCCAAAAGTTTGAATGGCGGAGGCGCACTTCTGATTTGGTTAGCCCAAGCTTCGTAAATATCGTACGTGCTGATGATTCTTAGACAAGCGTCCAAGCTCCATTCGTTGATATTGCGAGAAAGATTCCAATTTTCAATCTGCGTGTCTGTAATTGGGAACCCTTCAATTCCACGGAGAAATTTCCACGGGTCGAAGATGTGCTTATAACAGAATTTATCTTGTGGACGTTCATGTGAGTATGACCGAAGTTCCCATTGGGCTAGTGCTAAATTTTGCCAAAAATCGTACTTGAGTGAAGTATGAGGTGGTCGCAGGAACTCTCCTCGTGCTGTAACGTACTTGATTGCAAATTCATTATCTGGAGGAGTCCTGACTGCCCCATGTTCAGGGTGAATCCGAAGATTGTCATATTTTTCTTCGACCTCCTCTTCTTCCTGACCAGTTTTGACCTTGGAAGAGCTCGCTTCAGCCGACATTATACGATTTTATACTTTGGCTTATAATGAAGGGATAGGCATTTTAGATTTTGCGAAATAAAGGTACAGTGCTAGAAGTTTAGTGCGATTCGGGTGGATCAATTAAACTAGCAGAATTAAATTAAGAAAAAAGCAGTTTGTGATTCGACGGTTGCAATTATATTTCGAAATAATCTACTCAGTTATTAATATACGTTTTTTTGGATAGTATTGTTTTATTTTTATTTCATTGGCAACACAAAAAAAACCTTTTTAAAAAAAAACTGTTGTTAAGCAAATTTATTTTGAAATACAATGACATTGATGACAATGTATGAGTATGACAGTTGCATGAGCATTAAAGCGTCCTTTCTTCAATATTCAAGTACATTCATATCAAATCTCAAGCGGGAAGCTTTTGTTGTGCCTTTGTTCACTCGTGGGGGAAAGATTCCGACTTACCTTTGCAGGGTTATTTGTATATTTTAAAATGATTTGCTTGATTGCTGTGTAAGAAGCAGTAGCACGCTCTCTAGTTTTTCGTGAATGGGTCATGTCTATCTCATACTAAAGCAGCGGCATTAGTCCCCACTATCACTTTCTCAAAACATAAACGAAAAAAGTCAAAGTGATAAAAACATAAACAAGCAAAAATTACTTGTTCCAAGCTAAATGCAATTTTGAAAAGTTTGTTTGAGTTTAATTGGTATTTCGAAATATTGTCATTAAAAACTAAAAAAATGGGGAAAGTAATTAATACATCGTATTATAAGTATGTCGAACCAGATGAAAAAGAATTAGTGGCGGACCTTTTTACTTGTCCTTTCCTCCCAAAAATTGATCAAAAAAACTACAATCCGGAAATAACAGGAATTGATTTCCGCATTAAGCATCTACTTCCGAGACGTTTGTTAGATCGGATTACAGACTTGGACTACATTGGGAGTGTTGATTTAGAAACGGAATGGTACGAAAGAGTCGTCGACTATGAATCAGTTCGGAATGGTTTTTTTTCAGTTTCCGGACGGACGACCAACACCATTCTCGCAATCGACATTCACCAATTGGAGGAACAATTAAAAAATGCAAAACCGGTACTAATTATTACAATATGAAATATGTATATTATTTCATGTTTTTAAATGTTAAGAATGTAAAAATAATTAATTTTATTTACAGATCCCATCTTGTCCAACCCATTACTTGATTGGAGTAGTTCCGGTAATCCAGCTTTACCGAGTAAACTTGTATGGCAAAGTTGTAGGCAAGGACCAGGATAAGTATTATGTAAAAGGGAAGAAGGAATATTCCAACCAGCATGGAGATGGACCTTTGTCAGTGGTAAAGCGTTTAATGAAGGGCAAGCGTTACAAGACCGGAAACATATTTCAAGGATACCATTTGGTTGGACGGGTTAGATCTGAGAATGGTCAGCTTTATCGCTACTTTGTGGAATACAGAGGACTTTTACACATTATAATTAACTGTGATGATGAAAAAAATCCAGTTCACATTGCGGATGTCTGTGAAGGAAATCATGGGTACGAAAGTTAATATTTTGTTTATATATTTTGAAAAATTTAGAAACGTTTTGTAATTTTCAAATAGGGAAGGACCCTTGCAACTGGAAAATTTGCCCTGCTGCCGAAACGGTTCGCGCGGAAAGGAAGATTCAGGCTAGATGCCATAAGATTCGATATTGGGTTGCAGAGAACTCTGTGACGAAAGTAAGAAGAGCATCCCAAGATCCTGATCCAAGAAGTTCCAACCCGACCGTTGGAATGCCTATTCCAGTGTTGGTTGGAATCCCCAGGCAAAAACGCAAGTGGGAAACCCGTGATGGTAACTGCAAACTGTTTTTTTATGACATTATGAAATATTTCTCGTATCTTATTCGTTACACATGATTTATGCTCAATCTTTGCTTTTTAATGACAATAGACTCCTTCCCGGCTACTGCCAAGCGCTTAAAGAAAACGATGGATTTCTCTTTTTCAAAATATTCCAAATGCACTTTCACATACAATCAATTTACAGATCATTAAATGTGTAAGTTTCTTTTATTAGATAGCTTTAAACTAATTTTTGTAATATCAATTAATTTTGTATTTAGATGAATCAAATTTGTGTGACAAAATGAAAAGTGTTTAATCAATTTTAAAATAAATTTTGAAAAAATGATGTTCTTATGAAGACTGAAGAAATAAAGTAATATTTAGTGGTCCTCCACCAAAAGGTACGTCCTTGCCGACTTTTTGATTAGGTAACCCTCAAAGTTTAATTTTGCAATTAGGTCAAGATACCCTGTAGACAGTTTAGCCTTTTCTGCAAACTTTTTAATTTCATCGGTCGAAAATAGTTGCTTTTGAACGAGCCTTGCGTAATTTTGGATCATCTTGTATAGTGTTCTTGCCTAGACATTGTTAAATAATTAGAAATGCAATTGCAAACTGACATTGGTCATCATTGCTTGTACGTAACTAACCTCAGCTGTACTTGATTTTTTTGATGATGATGATGATCCACGAGCTGGGGGAATGTCAGGAACGGCAAATACAAAGTCATTTGATGGGTTGGAAGGACCAGCATTCTCGTTGTATTCCGAAATATTAGAAATGCTGTGCTCAAAAATTTCAACCACATCTTTGGCATCCTGCAAAGTTATCTCTTCTCGGAGCTCACATTTTGCACGTGCCTAGTAAAATGCAATTAGTCGTGTTATAGTATTCTGTAGATTTATGTCATTACTGCTAATAATGAGACAAACTAACCTCTGTCAACCTAATTAGGGACTCAAATTGTCGAGCAGTGACGGGCAAGGAATGAGCAGTGACCCTACTTTTTCTTAGATTTTGATAGTAATCGTGCAGAAATTTCCCAGCCTCTTCATTCAATTTGGGTTTGACGTACATTCGTGCGTATGCAATGTATTTTCTCAAAAGTTCATGAGGCAATAGATCCAATTTTTCATCTTGTCTTGGTTTGAGTCGTTGGCTACAGAAAACACGTTAATATTTCATAATTAATAAGTGCATTTATAAGATGATTGTTATATTTGTTCATGTAATTACATTAAAGGTAGGGAGGGATCAACAGGTTGAGGAACAACTTGGATACTGGAGGCCTGAGAGGTGGAAGCTTGGGCTGAAGAAGATGTTCCAGGTGTCTCTGCCGTCTTTCTCAAATCACGAATATGCTCAAACATTTTCCGATCAAATTTCTACAAACATAATAAAATTATACTATTATAACTGAATTGTCAGCGCTGTCAATGATTAATAACTTTTTACCTCATCGGGCTTGGAGAGCCTATTTAATACATAAATTTTTATTTATATATTTCGAAATACAACTGCTTTTTCAAATCTTGCACACAAACTATCGTCACCTCATGCTGAGAATTCATTTTGTCAAATTCGTCTATGCAGCACACTCCATTGTTTGCCATGACCATTGCACCCGCCTCAAAAGAAAATCCCTCTCCTTCTCTCATTAAAGTAACGGTTAGGCCTGCAACGGTACTCCCAGAACCACAAACAAAAACTCCTGCCAAGCAGTTTAACATATAGCATAAACCTACCATTTTTCTCTGTTTTAAATTAGTTTATGAATCATTTCAAACCTCTTGGAGCCACCTGAGCCACAACTTTCAACATTTGCGATTTCCCAAGCCCGGGATCCTAAACAATCAATATATCACATAATCTCAATCGTTTTTAATACAAATTAATTACTAAATTTTGCTCATACCCCAATCATGAGAACGTTGATGTCACTGCGCTTGTGAATTTGAGCATCACTACTGGCATCCGTTCCTCCGAAAAGAGAAAGCAGGAGGCCTGCTTTTACCATTTCATGACCAAAAATTGATGGACAAAAAGAAAAAATGAGAAACCGAAACAGCTCTGGTTCGTTAAAGATTGCCTGCAAAATGATGATTCAAAATTATAATAAAACTGTGCATTAATATATAAAAATTGCAATTAGAGTGATAGGGAGCTTGAAATTACAGCAATAGCGTGATGATCACGATCGGTAAGATTAAGGCTTCCACCCCTGCGGTAGTCCAAGTCATTGTTTGTCTCTAGTGCCTGGACATCAATGAACTGGATCAGCAAATTCTGTCCAAAGTTGCTGTCATTACTTGGTCGAGTCTGAAATATTAATTTTTATTCAGCAGATGATTATATGGAAAATGTAGATGATCTACGTTTTACCAATTTAATACCTTTACAATGCCAGTTATGGTGACAATGTCACCGGTCGTGCACATGCCTGCAATATCTCCAAATAATCTGCACTCTATTATTCTTGGAATAGAACCGGGCTCGGTCTGGATATAGAATCATAAAATGTATATGAATATTTTATGATTGATTGTGAAATATGATTATGCATTATGATTTTTACATGCGCGAGTTTATCCTGAAGACGTAATAAGCGATATTCCAAAACTGTTGTCGACGGTGCAGTTTCATCAAAGTCAAATGCCGACTTGTTCTTGCAGTCGTCATTGGGACATTTCTTTGGATTTGTTCGAATGCCTTCCGGTTGCGCGAGGGGAAATTTTTTATTGCAAAACTTGCAACAAAATGTCATTTGTGATATGAGATACTTTATGGTCGATATCCTCACAACCGCTCCCCGAACAGTAACTAGTTTCCCTACGTAAAAGAGATGTAACATGCTCATAAAAATTAATGCTAATTAACTAAGTTATATGATAGTAGTATGTACCAATTGTTTCAGATTTTATATCAATCAATGGCGTTAGTGGGGTGGGACGAAAGAAACCAATAGAAATTTGGGCAACACGGGGTGGATCTTCGTCGTCGTCGTCATCATCGTAATCAGCATTGATTACTTTGACAATGTACTGAAATAGTCATATCATATGAATGAAATATCTCATGCTAACCATTTAAACATATTTTAAATTTTTTAATACTATCTAAATAAGTTACCTCATGGGCTGTTCGGTTCCATATTTTAACGACTTGTTCTGGCGTCTCAGTTAGATCATCAGCAAACGACGGCCACCTTTCCTTAAAAGCATTAACCTTTAATACGTCTTCTACGTTTACCCTGACACATTCCGGAATAAACTCGCCGACATGTATCGGACCTTCAATTTCAAAATCGCCTGCACGGCTTTTAAAGTTAATTTCATTCAAAAACTCCGTGATTGCAGCTTCCTTATCAGCTAGACTTGACATTTTGAAATATTTATTTATCTTATGTTAATATATAAAATTCTGCATTCACAATCACATCTGCTACAATGTTTATGTAAACTCTTTTTTCCTAGTGGAGCAACAAAGATTCCTGGATAGAGTTAAACGTCTAATGTGAATAACACAATTTTTGTACATAAAAGTATAAAAAAATCGCTGTCATCATTGTGTCATTATTATTTTAATTCTTGTCATTACCGCGTCATTATTATGTTGTTTCTTGTCATTATCGTTTCTTGTAGTCACTTTCATATTACCTGTTCCACCTCTGCATGATTTTTTATTAAGCAAGATAAGATGACGCTCCCTGCAATGCATGTTTACGTTTAATAGGCAAGAAACACATGACTCGAGAGCTAGTTAGATTTGTGCTTGATAAGTACCCATTCCTTTCATCAATCATAATTTCTTTACGTTATACTAAAAGTGCTCTGTTCACCTTTCATTTTTTTTAGTTGCAATTTTGATCCATCAAGTGTATTTTTTTCAGTTTATATTTTGAAAAAGTAGTGTGTAAAAGTTTAAAGATGGAAAGGCCAAAGAGGAACGCTTCAGTTAGAAAGGAAGCTCTTGTGGTGGATTCGAGGGGGCTCCTTTTGTCAACAGGTAAGACTACTTGAGTAATAATAACAATAATATTTTGAAATACAATTGGGGATTTACTTGGTTAATTATAGAAACTGGGGAGGTTAAAGTGCACTGTCCTGACTGCAACAAGCTGATAAATGAAATATCACTCAGAGACCATCGATACAATAAACATGGACCTAAAGGAGCGGAAATGACATGCGTTGGTTGTTCGAAAAAGTACCAGGGCTACAGGAGTTTGACTCAACATATTCCAAAATGTGACCTGTACAAGGAAAAAACGGAGAATGCATTGTTTCCGGGAAAATGTCCAGTTGAAAACTGCTCGAAGCACTTTTTTAGCGTCGAGTTTCTCACTGAACATGTTCGTGAACTTCACCCAGTTTCCAGTGGAGTTTCTCCTGAATCATCAATATTTCGAAATATAAAATTAAAATGTCCAATTATTGACGGCGCTACAATCAACCTTGTTCCACAAGCTTGCCAGGACGAGAATGTTGATGGATTTCAACGGAGTGTGAGGATCAATTTTAATGAAATGTCGGGCTTTCGAAGCTTTACATCCATCGTCGCGTTCATTTATAAAAATGGCTTGGAACAGAGCGGAGGAGTTATTGTGAGAGGTCCTCCTTCCTACAAACCATCCACAGAAGGAAAAGGAAGGGCTAGACTTGAAAAACTTTTGCTTAAAAAGGGGCAAAAGTTTACGTCAATCACCAAGTCTCCAACCGCAGAATGCTACATTGTGCTTCACAAAGACGTTACAATCAATAAGACCTACAATCAGTACAAGGCCAAGAAAGAAACTTTAGTATCGTAAGACAAATACTTTAATAATTTTTCCAAATATACAGATTTTTTAAATAGCAATTTGTATTTCAAAATAAAATGATGATGATTAAGGAATGATGAATATCACAGGAATGACCAGACCAACTTGGGTGATGACTTTTGGGAGAAAATTGCCACGAACGAGTTGGTTGGGATGGAGTATGCTTCTGGCATTTTGGGGAACGGATTTGATGACTATGTCGACGGAATTAACGTGGAAAACTTGCTCGATGATGTACAGCTAATCCCATTGTTTTTTGAAAACGGCAAACCGAGTAACAAAGCCGATGGAATAAAACACAGCCAGTTGTACATTGGTCAAATGGTATGCTTATGATTTTTATATTTCAAGGTTAAAGCTATTATGAAATATTGTATGACATTGATTTTTTATTAATATAGAACTCTTTCTTCATCATTCACTCCGAAGACTTTGACTTGGGTTCAGTAAATTATTTACATGAGGGTATGACATATATTTTTTATCATTATTTTACAATATCATTATTTTTTTTAATATTGCGAAATATAAAGCACGCTTGTCTTGACTAGGTTGTCCAAAGATTTGGTGGGTCATTTCGCCATACCATGCTCCTCTATTAGAGACAAAGATTGCCGAGGCTTTCCCGGAAGAAGACCACATTTGCCCTGGGTTCCTACGTCACAAGACGATTCTTGTTTCTCCAAAGCAGCTTGACCTTTGGAAAATCCCGTATAACAAGGTCATTAACAATTATTTCACTAATCTTGGTATGAATATTTTGAAATACTTTTTTTTCATAGGCTTTCTTTTCCTTTCAGTTGGTTCAATATCCTGGAGATTTTGTCATTTTGCCATCCAAAGCCTACCATGAAGGCATGAACACAGGTTTGAGCTTTTGTATTTCAAAATTTAGCAAAGTAAATACTAAAATATACATTTTCTCATGTAGGATTTAATTGCGCTCAGGCAATTAATTTTAATACGGCTGAAACCTACCCATTTGTCAAATGTCACTCTAACTATCTCTGTTATTGTGGAGAAAAAATCAATCAGATTTTTATCGAAAAGCTTGTCGAAAAGTACGAAGGTTCCCGGTGAGTTGACAATAATTATTTTTGTAATATTACATCTTCATATATCATGATAAATCAATATTGAAAAACTGTTAATTTTTTTTTTTCATGTGTAGTTTAAAAGAGTTTGAGGAAGGGAAGATGGTAGACAGGCACCCTATTGCTGCGTACAATACAGACGTTCCAGTTTACAACGATTTTCAATATTACAAAAAATACTACGAAAACCACGACGAGCATCGTAAAAAACAAGGAGGTAAGGGACAAACTCTATATTGTTAAAAATGGATTCTTGCTTAATCTGTAATATCTTTATCTATTAATAGCCTATGATCCGAATACTGGGGCGTACTACGCTGAAACGTACCAAAAGCCAGCCTATGATGGTCCATTGACAAGACGTGGAAGGAGGACGCTGATGAAATAAATGGTGCATTTATATTACAAAATTATATTTAATAAACTTCCATTCTTTCCATTACATTACAATAAAAATAAAAATTTAACAACACTAACGGGTGTCTATATTTTTTATGTCATTATTCCGTCATTATTCCGTCATTATCCCAACATGAGCTGTTCTTGTTTCACGTAGCCCCTCTTTTCACAGATGAGCATTGAACACAACACTGAGCAAGCGTATGGTGCGCACAACAAGCAGAAGCGTTTGCATTCAAACTCGATAGAGTAGATCAATAGAGTGGAATAATTATTCTTTCAATTAAAAAATATTTTAAAAGTTGAGATATTTCGAAATATTATCAGTCAACATGCAGAATCAGAAAGTAATCCGAACAACATTCTACACTCACGTAGATAAGCCAGGATACAAACTGAAAAAACATTTAAGATATTGCACCTCTCTGCCAATTCAAGATCAATTTGGCTACAATGCCGATGCTTGTTCGATGGATTTTCGAATTAAACATCTTTTACCTAGAAATTTACTGGATAAAGTCCATGATTTAAACTACATAGGTAGTGTTGACCTGGAAAATGAATGGTTTAGTCGATTAAAAGATTATAAAAAATATAGATGTTTTGAAGATCCAAACGTGCATCGAACTGTGACTGGCATCCTGTTAATAAGTATTGACCAATTAAGTGATTTTATAGAAAAGGGCACTCAGGTAAGTCTTGCATAAGATTTTCATCGGTTTACAAGCATGTTTTAAATTTTGAAAAAGTATCATAATGATTTTCTACGCTGCACTTTTGCATATGCTTATATAGATACCTTCAAGCCCGTCATCTTATATTATTGGCCCCCTGCCGGTTGTGCAAATTTACCGTATGGAAATTGGATGGAACACTCCGAAAAGTGAGTATGGCCCCTTCTACATCAGAAAGCCAAAGGAAACAATGGGTTATTCCAGTAATTTTGGAATGCGAACCATGAAAGCGGCGCTATCAAAGGCAAAAAAATACAGTAGCGGAAACATTATGGATGGCGATATTTTTTGTGGTCGTGTTCGAGAAGAACGACATTCGCGTTACAGAAATTACGTAGAGTACATGGGGACTACTCACGTCGTCATAAGATGTGACAAAAATTTAAATTCGCTTCATTTTTGCGACATATGCAACAAAGATCATACAGGGTACGTGACAAATCATGATGAGATCATTTCGAAATATATGATGCGCATATTTTAAAATATTAATTTGTGTAATATTATACTACAGGAAGACCACAATTGACTCGTTAAGTTGCTGTGATGAGTGTATCGAAAGGGAAAACAGGAAAACTGCTTTGCGAATAAAAAAGATTAAGTATTGGATTGGACAAAATACGGTTCCAGACAAAAGATATTACAAAAACGTCACAACTCCAAAAGGTAAGTCATATATATATTGGATTGTATTCTAGTTTGCTGTTTTTAGAGCTTCCAAATTCACAAACTTACAATCTAATTGCAGACCAAAAATATTCTCGAGAGAACAAGTTCCGAAATGCGGAGGAAAGCAGAGAAAACAGGGAAAACAGGGGAAACAAAGGAGGTGCATCAAGAATGAGGACATATGCGGACGATGATGGTACTTCAGGGCAGAGCAGAGGGCACGGGAAAAATGAAACTAACACAAAGTCATCGAAATATTATAACTGTAACATAAACTACTACGTTAATTAACTTTTATTCTAACCGACTCTTCGAAATATTACAAGACCTTAAAATTTAACTAAAAACTTTACACTTCATAATAAACTCATTATTTACGCTTTAAATCTCTTCAAAGTTAATAAACTTTGCTCCCTCACTTTTAAAAGTTTCCAACATTTTCCCTAAAAACTTTACATTGCTTGACTGAAATGTCTGGACATTCATGACTAGAATAAGCAGCTTTTTTGCACGACTCAATACCACGTTTAGTCTATCATTAATATTCACCATATATATATTTTTTTAAACCAAGATTAAGTGTAGATTTATTAATTTACCTATTTTTTTGCTTTGCAACTCCGACGCTTTTATGTCCCGACCTCACAAAACTTGCAATCACTATATCATCTTCTATCCCTTGAACTTCATCAACAAGACTGATAGAAACTTTCTATTTTATTAATATTAGTAAAAATTATTAATATTTCATTACATCAATATTTTGTTGTTCCTTATCTTAATATTACTACCTTTAAAAGTTTGGACCGGTTTAAAACCGACCGCTGGCTCTCATAAAATGTGACAATTCTCAAATCATTCCTAAAGTTAATTATGTTCTTGGAGAGACGATTAATTATTTTTTCAATAATTTCAACTTCTTTTTGATTAGATCGTCCTAATCCGGGCTGCACATGTAATTAAATTATTGGCAATATGAAAACGTAAATGAATTTTAATCATTAATATTTGTAGTACAATAAAGGTTTCGGGTCCATTGTGGTCGATCACTAAAACACTTTGATGACTACTTAGGCCAAAAATATTTTGTAAGCTTGTAGGAATTGAAATTGATGGCACATTCTCAATTTCAAGTGAAGGGTAGGAAAGCTTGTTTAAAATCGCACCAAGGTTTCCTCTTAATCTGTACTGCCGAGTCAGATTGACAGTAGGAATGGTTTCTCCTCTATTACACACATATTTCAAAATTATCATTATATTTTTAATAGGAAATTCCCATTACATTTCTTTCTTGCCTTAAGTAAAATATTTCCAATTCAGACAAAGCTAGTCCAGCCAGATTGCATTCAAGTGAAAGGAGCGTTCCCCTGAGTTGTTTCAGATCCCCAATACGAATAATTCTAGTTGGGTTGCTTGCATTCAAGGGATACATCATTTTAAAATGCGGAATCGAGCATGCTTCTTCAATTACCATCAGATCCAGGTTTTCAGTTGTTGTTTTGTTATATTGGGCAAATCTGGGATCCGATACCGCTTCAATCGACCAGAGCTGGACTGGATATTTTTTAAAAATCTGAGACTCGAACTCTTGAGTGTAATACACCCAATAGTCATAGTCAACTTCTGTTATCGATCGACCTCTGATAAACATTTCTAAAAATATCAAGCAGCAAATCTTTTTTTTCAAATTTAATTACATATAACTATACCATCATAAGATTAACACTTTTACCGTTATTAATTGCTACAAGTCTTGTATCTCCACTTTGTTTTACAAGTGCCTGAACCTCATCGTGCAAATATCGAACCACTCCATGGATTTTTACTGTAATATTGAATGAGATTTAAAGCTTATGTTTCGAATAAATAAAAGTATGGCTTGAATACTTATTAATAAAGCGCCGTACCGATCTGCTTGCCAATTAGGGCAGCTTCTTCATGAGTGGAGAGGACCAGCAAGATTTTTACATCATTTTTGCAGGTCTTTTTATACTGGAAAAGACCATTGATTGCACTATCTAGTGCTTCCAAACTAGAAAAACTGGGAAAGATTCCAAGCGAACGAACATTTGACAATGCCGACAATGCCAAGATACTTGCGCTTATCAATGTCTTTCCCGTTCCTAAATTAGTTTTATATCTCATATCATTTTAACATTCGTTTTCATTTTTTACTGCATTTAATTTACCTGGTGGCCCAAGAACAACAGAGCTGGAATAATTCATTGCATTTTCAACCGCAGTTTTCTAAAAATGAATTTCTCGTAATTATATTAAACTTTAAAAAATTAAATTTAACTTGAATGCATGAAATATATGTAACCTGTGCCGCATTTAAATTTTTCAGCAGTAGTTGCATCGTATTACGAGAAAAAATATTAATTGAATTGCTCAATTTTGTTGCAGTTGAAGGGACAAGAAAAGTTTGGAGAACGGAGTCCTTTTCTTTCCTTTCATTGACAACGTTCCCCCAGAGCTCTAGTTGTTGTTTTGCAGTTTGAAGCACATGAGTATTGGTTGAGAAATATAAGATGGCCCCTTTATTATGAACGATTGTCTTTCCAGATGGAATAACCACAGTGAGCGTTATAAAGCAATATTTCAAAGCCTCATCATCCAAAATAAGCATATCGCGTACATTGAGACATGTCTTTTCAGCCGCTTCATTTTCAGCATTTTCATACTATTTTAGAACACAAAAGGTTTAACATTGGCTATTAAACGACGAAAAAAAAAATGTTTAAGTTATAACCTCATTCATAAGAAAGAGAAATACAACGTGTTTTTCAAGTTTCAAACTCAGAGTTTGGCACCAGACATGAGACAATCTTTTCTTGACTGTCACGGTGAAAGTCGTCTCATAAAGCCCCTCAGATGGGTTGAACTGTTCCTCAACAAAATCCACATACTCTAGCTCGGGAACAGTCAATTTGTACCCTACGTAGTGCTTCCACGTCTCACGTATTTCCCACTCAAGCTGAGGCAAGACAGTGCTTGCAAACTCCTCTACGTTACGATATCTACGTATTGAATTTCATTATTACAGTTACAATTACAAGTTTTTTTTTTAATTTTTGGTTAGTAAGATTCAGTTTACTTTGTCTTGATTGGAGGCAAGTACGCAGACCAAACCGCTTGATTATTTTTCTCTGAATCTAAATGGTAAATTAATCTTGTGAATTTTTCATCTCCAATGTGTACAGCGCCACCTTCTTCCAGCACATTTCTACATATCAAATTTAGTTGAAGCGTCAGGTGCAATAAAACATTCTATTGTATTTCGTAATATGGTAAAAGTACGCACTTTTCATAACAACAATTGCATTTCCCAATAGCAAAGCGTAGGTCCTTATCAAGCCCAAGCACATTATACCCCGATTTACACCGATTACATGTAGAATCAATTCCTTCATAAAACTCAATATCAAACAAGGTGGAATCAAGAACATGAAATGGGATATATCCATACTTTGCTTGAGTTTCTAAATAAACACACAATGCTGATGCAATTTGCTCATTTGTAAAAATTTTAAAAGTAAAATGAATTGCAATAAGTATTTATATAATACGAGCAATGTCCAAGGACCATCCATCCTCGCCAATGCCTTTTCCATGGTACATTGGACATTCCTGTCCAGTCCTCTCATCTTGAAAAATAATTACTGAATTCCTTGCATTTGGTCCATACGAATACGTTTGGTTGTAGCAACCTTTAATAAAAAATTGCAAAAGTAACAATAACCTCATTTAAAATAAACGACCAGACTAATTACATATTGCTTGAAAGCAATCCATGGATGTTTTATAAATTGCCACGAGTCGATTCGATTTTATTTTGGAGATGGACAGAGCTTCAATTTCTTCTGCTGGCACATTCACCTAAAAAATTTTTGTATTAAAGTAATTATAATTTTCATATTTTTAACTTAAAAGAAGATCCAAGTATTACGTTTTTTAACCCAATCCTTCGACTCTCGCGAAAGCCGGGCTTGAATTGATCTGTTGGATTGTCTGATAGGATATGGATCTTGACACTTCGCCAGTAGCGACCACGAATATAGTTATAGTATTTTGCGTCCTCTGGGTCAAAAGAATACAGCAATTTTCCATCAGATCCCCGTTGTTCTCCAAAGTCCTAAGTTTATGCGAAATTTATATTTCATACTATTAAAGATGTCATGCTAATGCAGTAATGTGTGAACCTCATGAAATACAAACGAATGACCCTTCAGCTTTTTTGATGGGTCAAATGAATCTTTCTGTAGCTTTTCCAAATTTACATTCACCCCCGTAACAACCGCCACACATTCGATTAGATTGGGGCGATTTTGTTGAGGCCTTTTCCACAGAGTTGTTTGCATTCTATTTTCTTTTTTTGCCTTTGAGAAATGCTCTGGACATGAAAAAATTAATCATGAATTTGTATTTATGTAATGAGCAAAATAACAATGTAATACCCGGAAAAAACTTGACCAGGGCATTTTCCAGCTCTCCAACTGACACGCTTTTTTCAATATTGTTTAGATAAAGGCTCTCACAATCCATGTCTCAAAGTATCTCCTCTTTTAGAAAACCGTTTTCGAATATGACTTAATTGCGATAAGCTTTTTCCTTTTAAATAAAATGCAGCCATCAATATATGACCAGTATGACCTAGCTGTAAACAAAAACTTTGTCTAGTACAAAAGCTCCATTTTCCAAAATATTAAAATGACGCTGATTTTGTTGAAAACTGTGAACTTTTGTTGCCAAGAGATAAAGAAATGCTCCCGTCATCAAAATGTCATTAAATTTGTCATTACAATGTCATTATTACTAGTTTGGTGATTGACTTTATTGAAATATTACAAAAATTGCATCTGATATTATTACGAAGAGATAAGTATTTTCTAGTAAGAGATTAAATTAAATTTCATTTGCGTCACGAATTACAGCCCCACATTCGTCAAGTCCATTCATCATTCTCACAATCGATTGCATTTTTGCATCCTTAAACGTCTTGACATTCATCACCAAGATTAACACCTTCCGAGCTCGGCTAAGCATTACATTGCACCTGCAAATTATATTTATTTTTAGCAACGCATCTCAAAATACATTATTCTTTGAATGTACTTCATCTTGCCTATTTTGATGCTTGACGTAGCCGATCCCATATCCTGATCGAACAAGACTAGCAATAACGATATCACATTCTTGACCTTGCATCTCATCGACAAGAGAAACTTGTATTCCCTATGATAATGCAATATTTTTTATTAAGTATGGAAATAAATTTTATAATATTTCAAAAAGAAACATTACCCTAAGTACGGAAGAATTTTGCAAAAGTTCCTTTTGTGAGTCGTATAATGTAACGATTCGGACAGAGTTTTTTGAAATACCGGAATGCATCAAACGAGTCCAGATTTTCTCAATTACTTTAATTTCTTTTGTATTACAGTAGCCTAAATACCGCTGCAAAAAAAATTTATTCAATTATTCGAAAAATATATCAAATTATGGGACATTTATGTTTTATATAAATGCACTCATTTATATACCTTTCTTTCGGGCTCATTATGATTGATGATAAGAATCCCTTCATTTGATTTGAGGTCAAGGGCTCTTTGAACCTTCTCTGGGGTAATCGCATCTACAATTGTTGGAGCACAAGAAAGTCTCGAATTGTAAGTTAATTTGCTTACAAGATTGCAAATCTGCGGCCTCATACGAAACTGCTCATCCAGCTTCACTGAAGGTATTTCAGCTTGACTATTTTAAAAGGATTATTTAGTTAGCTCTGATTATATTTTGAAAAATAAATACACACAATTAAGTAGCATGTACCTCAAATCAAACCACTCCATTTGAGAAATGGCCAATCCCGCAAGATCACAATTTACAGCCGAGACGCGACCACGGAGTTGTCTGTAATCTCCCACATGAATCATTCTTCTCGTGTCTAGTGAGAGTAGAGGAAGAATAAACGCCTGTGGAATGAATCCAGCCTCGTCGACGATTAACGTGTCGATCTGTCTGTTCTTAGAGACTTGGAAGCGTTCTTCTAAAGCAGATTTAGTTGTCCAAATCTGAATAGGATAGGAGTCGAGCAAACTAGTTTCGAGTTGAGATGTTTTGTCCATCAAGTATTCCTGATCTGCTCTGCTTAGCGCCTGATACCCGCCATATTTTTCTTAATTTTGAAAATAAATATTTTTAATATGAAATATAATAAATCGTAAATTCATTCCCTAAATTTCTACTTACTCTTGTATAATCTCTTGAGCTTTTCATCATCTCCGCTTTGAATCACTTTTTGTATTTCGAAATGCAAAGATTTTACATTGTCTCCAATATCCAAACTCGATCGTTTGTTGGAAATATCAAGTGCTTCTTCAATTCGGGATGAAATGAATATTAGAGGGACCGCAAATCTACTTTGAAAACAGGAAGAAATGATCCTATCAAGCGCCAAACACAGCGCCTTTGCACTGGATTGCGTTGGGACTATTGCCAAAACACTTGGTCTGCTGTCGCTACAGTTTTGACTGGCCGCCAAAGTCATGAGCGCAGCACAAAGCAAGGTTTTCCCGGTTCCTTAAAAACGACATTTATCTCATTACCATTAATAATATTTCATAGTCAATTTAAAGCACTCAATTTAAAAAAATACCTGGAGGACCAAAAATCACACTATGTGAATTTCGCAGTGATGTTTCCAACGCCAAATTTTGTCCCTTGTTCAACATTGCTACGATCCTTTCATGAGATTGCAAAACGCCTTCACCTTTTACAAATGAATAGACCGTGGCTGGTGCAATTAAATCTGCGTCATGCGGATGCAACACAAAGTCCAAAAGTCGCGACATCTCCAAGCCATTCTTCCATCTTCGCAAAAACTTTGCACACTCATCAAACTTGACAAGATTGTTTGTTGCTTCCAGTTTTGCAAGTTTTGTTGTGTTGATTTTCATGTTTTTAGAAATTTGAACTGTGATATATATTGCACATTGTTTTTTGATGGGATCATCGATTATCCAGTAACGTTCACAATCAAATTCTTCCAGCGTCTCATTGTTCTACAAGAGCAAAATAAAATACATGAAAAATGTACACGCAATTGAGCATTATATTTATGACATGTTTTATATATAGAAATATGATGGTGCGCACATAAGAGTCTTGGAGATGTAGAGTAGCAGTGATTGAATCAAAGTCTAGTAATGACTCTTGTCGCCACGTTTTGGTCATTTCAGTCTGGATTATGACAAAGTATCTGGTTGTTGGTAGCTGGTTCAGAGGGTCGACAAAATCTTCGATGGCATAAGCAAAACTAATGGGAGCTTTTAATTTTGATATGCCATTCATTACTCTTATTCTTTCTTGACGCTCCCAAAAAAGCAAGGGTACAACAGTTCTCCTATAATCATCAACGTCCTTGTACCTGTCAAAGCACTTTACCTTTTCATTTCTGTTTTACTTTAATTCTTTGGGATATAGATTATTTTGAAAAAAAATAGGTTTTATGTACCATTTTTTCATGGGAGGGAAATATACAGACCAAGCACTTTGTACTTTGTCGACTCCATGATACAATAGGCGGGTAAAGGGTTCATTATCAACTCGAAACGCACCATGCTCAGAAAGAGGGTCGGCGGAATAGTCGCACTTGCAGACGCCCGCTGCATATTCCAGATTTTTGTCTAGGCCAAGAATGGTGAAGCTGTGGTCACATTTATAGCAAATTGAGGGCATTCGTAGGTAATAATCTATATTGATTGCTCTTGGATCCATCAATGAAAATGGTACGTAGCCAAAATCATTCTGAGCTCCTACAAAAATATTATCACATCATTAAATATCAAAAGCATGAAATATGACCTTGAAAGCAGATTTAAAGTAAAAAAAATCAACACACTTTCAATGTCCAGCATGCCACCTCCAACCCCAATTCCAAGACCATACTGCATATGCAGTTTTGTTCGATTTGTATCGTGAGCAAAAATTACTCTCTTGGGTACGTTTTCACTTACACTGATGACCGTAGTACCACTAAACCTCACTAAAAAAAATTTAAACACAATTTTTATGTGATTTTTGAAATATTTAAAATCATAAATCTCCAAATATAAATTCAATACCTATTCCTTGAAAACATGCCATAACAGAATAATAGACAGCTATAGGTTTTCTTATGAACTCATCAATAATGACCCTTGCACCAATTGCTTCAGCTTGCAAGTTGAGCTTTAAAAAAACGACAATTCAAAACGCTAGATATTTGCATAATTTTAAAAACGCAAGGTTAGAAATGTGTTTTTAATGAGAGTGCTTTCGTACTGTAAATAATCCAACGCGCTTTTTTTCCTTAAACGCCACCTTAATGTCAGGGGATATTCCAGGTCCCAGCTGTAATTTTACATGCCTGACCTCTTTCTTATTCAAAAATGAATAACGCTTTCCATCTTCGGAAGATAACGCATACATTCTGTTTCCCAGCTCATCTCGCTCTCCACCATCGTCCTAAATATGCATATTATAAATGAGTGCCATTTTTTAAAAAGCTACCTTAATATTTCAAAATACAAGCGTTTTACATGGACTCTACCTCTTTAAAGATGAAAGTCATCCATTTCCTATTAAATTTATTTGCTTCATTAAGCTCTCTTGCAGCCCGTTTCAAGTCCGCTATATCCACATCGACGCCGGAAATAACGGCGACGCATTTAACGAGGTGCGGAAAGTCTTCGCGAGGCTGCTCATAAATTCGTGCATCAATCTTCTGATCAGCTCTGAAAAATTCTTTAAATTCGAAAAAGAACATAAACAACAGTTATTATTACAGAGTAATCATTATTTAGTAAAAGTAATCATTATTCAGTAAATATAGCAAAGCAATCATTATTTTTCATGATCATATGAGCGAAACGGAGCGTAAAGATGATGGGCATTCTTACGTGGAAAATGATTCTTTAGACTCTGAACTAGCTGTTTGTCAGTTAAATTTCGGAATACATTCGTCATAAACAAATATTTACACCGTGGCTGTTCAACCGCCATTGTTAGATTTATAGCAATTAAAAAACAAGTGAAAATAAAATTGAATAAAGTGGAGATAAAAAAGAAAGTGAAAAAAAATTAGATTCAGAAATATTTTTGTCTTTGCCCATGTGCGTCTTATCGATTCGAAAATTATCAGCAAAACGTGTTAATTATAAGCAGAATGTCATTAAACATGACCAGTATTATAATGACATTAATAATGACATTGCTTAGTTGCGATAGAGTAAGAATTCGAGCCTTGTGCTTACTCCGTGCAAATATGAGCATGCCAGCGATAGCGTCATACTGCTTTGTTTATGTTGTGCTTCCATTTTAAATTTTCATGTGGCGGGAATATTTTCAGATGACAAGAGCGAATGGTTGTTAGAACCCTTCAAAGTCTTTGTTAAATATTTTGTGACATTTATGTTTATGTTTAGTAGATTGGTGTTGTTTAAAAAATAATTAGTTTCATCTTCAAAAATGGCGTCGCTTTCATTAAATTGCCCACAGTGTCATAGTTTATACAAAATTCAGAATTTTTTGGAACATTACGAGATATGCAAATGTTATACAACTCCTCCCAACACACATCTTAACTTATCATCTCCCATTCTAAGTGTGTCTGCGGTAACGTTTCTTCCCAAGGCTTGCAAAAACGAAAATGTCGCAGGATTTCAGAGGAGCATTAAAATTGAAATTCGAGATATGGTTGGCTTTCGTTGCTTCCCATCCGTTATCAGCATGATGTATAAAAATAAGCTGGAGGAAACGGGAGGAATCATAGTCAGGGGTCCACCTGGATTCATCCCAGCTCAATCAGTGGAGACACTCAAGGCTGTTCAAAAAATGAAAATACCTAAAGGCTATGCATTAACCGTTGAAAAGCGTTCAGAGACTGCAGAATGCTTTATCATGATTCATGAACAGAGACGTTATACGGAATCATTCAAGACCATGAAGGAGTGTCTAATGTTGAGAAAGTAAATTATATATCTACTGGCAGTATTGTAATAACTGTTGGAGTAATGTTATGGTGTGTTTGTATGAATTTATTTAGTCGAAAAGAATTTGTGGATGAAAGTAAATTGGATAGCGAATTTTGGGATATCATTCGGTCTAAAGAGTATAAGATTGAGTATGCCTCTGGAATTGATGGAAATGGATTCGATAAGCATTTGGATGGATGGAACTTACAAAACCTCAAAGACGATCTCCAGACATGCAAACTGTTTTATGATAATGCCGAGGGAATCATAAGTAGTCAACTCTTTTTCGGACAGTTGGTAAAAAAAAATTACCGCCACTAGACAAACTCTTGATTTAAAAATAAGTAGCATAATATATTTCAAAATTTTTAATGTTATTAGCATTCAGCATTTGTTCTCCACTGTGAAGATTATGATCTTGGTTCCATAAGTTATTTGCATGAAGGAGCTCCAAAGGTTTGGTGGGTGATTCCTCCTGCATTTGCACCTCTACTTGAACAAAAAATGGCAGAAGCGCTCCCTGATCAGTCTCGTGCTTGCGCAGCGTTTTTGAGACATAAACAGGCGATGGTCACTCCTAAACAGTTGGACAACTGGGAGATTCCATACAATAAGGTTTAATCAACTATTTTAATCATTGATTTTTTAAAATATTCATCCTCATAAAGCTTCAATAAAAAAACCGCTCCTATTCCAGATTGTTCAGAATCCTGGAGACTTTGTCATTTTGCCATCCAAAGCTTATCACATGGTTATGAATCGAGGTATCACAAAAACACTTTTTCATTTTGAACGGTAGTTTTGTACTAAAGCGACTTGAATTTTGTTTAGGTTGGAATTGCGCACAAGTTATAAATTTTAGTACTGCCGAAACGTACAAATACGTGAAATGCCATAGCCATTACATGTGCTACTGCAATCCGCAAATTTATCAAATTTTTTTGAAGAACTTGATTTTGAAATATGAACCAGAAAAGTAATGATTATCTTTTTTATTTGGCTGAATTTTCATTTAATCAGGCGAGTATCTACATTGTATCTTTCTTTTGTAGATATGAAGAGTTTATGAGTGGGCAAATGGAAGATTATCATCCTATACGAGGCTATTCGAATCCAGTAAAGATTTTGAGTGATCCATTATTTTACAAAAAATACTATGAAATGCACAATCTGCTCAGAGATGCTCAAAGTGGTAAATAATAATGCAAAATATTTCATATTCCTTTGGAACTATTTTCAGGTCAACCATTTTACTCAATTCACTCTTTAAAAAATTTTAGCCATCAACCCATTTACTGGCGAACCGTATAAAAAGAAGTTTGTGCCTCCGCTCTATAGACAACCATGATCTGATAAGCATGAAAAGCAATGAGTTTTATTATATGTATTTGAAATAAAAAGGGTTTGAATCATATTTGTAAATAAAAGCAATTTTAATGATCAAATAACTTTAATTCATAGACAATTCAATAATTAGTTGGCCAAAAACTTTATTAAAAAATTACAAAATACTGGTGAGATAATCACTGGACATCCTGAAAAGAAAAGAATTTTAAATAATATTTTGAAATAAACATGTATCACACGAATCTACTTTCGCTCACTTAATCTCATATTATTACATAGTGGTTTTCTTACTCATCACGAAGTAGAGCTCCAAGAACGATCCCTTTCTTATTGGTTCCTAGATTTGGTTGTTCAACCAAAAGCTCCAGAGCCATGTTGCAGATGAAATCTTGAAGATCATCTTCCTCGATGTGCCTTGGGTTCTCTTCAAAATTGGATTCAAGTAAGCTGTGTAAGTAGAAAAGAACGAATGGTCCACAGCTTCCATCAGACGATTGAGATGAAATTCCCCTAACAGTTTCGCATTTCCACTTTTTTGGAAAGCACTTTCCACAATCCTCTCGATGAATCCGGTTCAACCTTAGAGACATAGTTTTCACAGCGGACTCCCTTTCTTCATCTGTGTAAACATGAGGGGCTGCATCATAACACTTGACGAGTTTTTCCTCCATGTAAAAGACAGCCAGTATAAAATGTCTGAGTTTCCCCGGAGCCTCAATCTCAATTAAACATATTCCAAACTTTATATTTTTTGAAATACTCATAGTGTCCTCATTCTCATTAATGTGCACGTAAAACTGGTGATATCTTTCGTTCGTATACTTTAAAATTCCAAGATACATGGCGTCTTCACGGGGCTTGAGTTGGCGAAGAATGCTCATAATTATTGGACCCGAGTGAACCGGTTGTAACATTACAAAATTAAAAAATGCCACAATTCCGCAGTCCCAATTCCGATCTTCTTTGGTCTCCAGCACAAGGTCTTCTTCACTAAAGTATCCGTAGTACGTCGCATTTCGTGGTGGATCAGTTGCACTAGCTCGAACAGTGTTCTCAAGCTCAATTTCTTCATAAAGATTCACTGACGTTCGCTTATCCTCACCACGTAACAACCAAACCATTCTTTCGCGGCCAGACTCATCTGTTTCCCCAGTAAACTGTACTTTGATGAAGTACCTTTCTGGATCGGTCATGTGGAGTAAAGGAGTGTCATATTTTGAAATATTTGGAATTGGAACCATTAGAGAAGAACCACTATCACTATCAGAAACGGTGTCACGTTGAAATGGGTCTTCAACTCTTTCTTCTGGCTTGTCAGTCATCTTGGACAGTTTTGCTGACTTCTTTTTCAAAGCAATTGCTTTCTGGCTGGTCCGCTTTGGTTGAATGAGGTGCTTGATATTGTGGCAACGTTTTCTATGGTCCCAAAAACTATTCCTTGCAAGCAAGCGGCCACAGTATTTACAGTTTAATTTTTCACTTGTTTTTGTCTTGTTCTTTTTATGTTTTACACTACCACTTGCCACTTTCACTTTCCCCATCATCACTATTGTTATTGCAGTTCTAAAGAAAGGTGTCCTCTTAAAAGTATTTCGAAATATAATGTTTCACTATTTTATAGTCACTAGTTGGATCAATCACTTGTTTTGCACTACACAGCTGACTTGATGACACATTAATGACAAAAAACTTACACGAGTAATGACCATGAAAAAAATTTCAAAGGAAAACACTGATCAACTGATGATTAAAATGATGATAAAATACAATATCATCTGAAGCGGTTCATTCGCTGTAAAAAAAGTAATTCAACAACTATTGTATCTCAAAATACTCCATATTAAACACAAAAATTACACAATAATGACACAATAATGACATATTAATGACACAGTAAAGAAAACTTACCTCACATAAACAAGGCTAACTGAACTAATAAGTCCACTCGTCCTGGAACTTTTAGAAGCCAGTCGTCCACTTTTCCTCGATGACTTGAGAATGACCCCTTTACTTGTTGTGGCAGTGTCTGAAGACGTTGGACTGGGACGATTGCAATCTCCAGCTGTAGTGGCAATAGCGGCAGTATTAGAGTGGAATGGAGGAGCAACAATATTATTGCTCACTTGTTTTTTACGGCGATCCCACTTTGATTTTGGTGCACGGAATAAAGGTCCGTCGTAATCTGGACATGTAAAGTCCAGAGAATACTTTTCCATACTTAATGGATCGAATGCTGTGATATAAAAATGAGGACCAACATTATCTACATATAGCACTATATAATTTAGCCACTTTAAAAGTAAGCACCTCGTTTTTTATGTCGAACTTGTTCATGTTTCCTGTAATATTCTTCAAAATATGACTTGTCATTAAGGATCCTAATTGGCTCTTCATATCCGTCAACTGGATGTCTTTCCAACATTTCATTATTCATGAATTCGGAGAGCCTGATATAACAGTAATATTGCTTTAAAAAATAGTAAGGCTTTAAACGTCAAAGATGACTACGATAATGTTATTGTATGATTCACCTTTCAGGTTCATATTTTTTCACTAGATTGTGTAAAAATAACTGATTTATCCCTGGACGACACACACACTGATAATGAGAATGGGTTTTTGCAAAAGCGTACGTCTCTGCAGTTGAAAAGTTGACCGCTTGGGCACAGTTCCAACCTTTTTGTGCAAATGAATAATTAGCAAAGTTATATTTCGAAATATACAAATTATGCTAATTTTACCTCTGTTGTAACCGAAATGGTACGTTTTTGATCCAAGAAGGACAAAGTCCCCTGGGTACTGGACAATTTTGTTGAACGGGATGCCCCATTCATCCAACTGCTTTGGAGTTACAAGGGTCTGCTTATGTCTAAGAAACGCTTCACACATGTCTGCTTCTTTGGGAAATGACTGGGCCATCTTTTTCTCTAAAATAGGTGCAAATCGTGGAGGTATCACCCACCACACCTTGGGATCCCCTTGATGCAAATAACTTACAGAACCAAAATCAAATTCTTCCGAGTGCAGTGTAAACGTAGAATTCTATGTAAAAAAATTGAATATTTTGAAATATCATTCATGGAATCATTTCATAGAATAACTATAGTCATTAATTTTGGAATAGAAAACATACATATTCCCCAATATAAAGTTCACTCTGAGATAGCCCTGACCCTTTCTTGACTTCTCCCATTTCATAAAATACTGGAACCGTGTGTAAATCGTCCTGAAGGTTATCCAAGTTCCAACCATCTACGTATTCATTAAAGACGTTTCCAACATTTCCGGATGCGTATTCTTTGCCAACTAACTCTCCGTTTCTAATCATAGTCCAAAAGGTGTCATCTAACCTGTTTTCATCTACCAAATCCTTTCGACTAGAACATACACAAAACAATTTGCTACATGTTTTTTTAATATTTCAAAATAATCTACTTATTCATATATCAAAATAATCAAAATTTATTCATACTTTTTTCCTTGCTTTGCCTGTTGATAAAAAGAAAAGGTCCGATTGATTTGAATTTCCCTTTGACGAATCAAATAGCACTCATAGTCTTCCGACTTTTCAATCTTGAGGATTTTTAGCCCTTTTTCAATGGTCAGCTTTTCAAGGGTTTCGGCACTTTCTCGGGTCGCAGCAGCAGGAAAAGTAGGAGGTCCTCGAACAATGATGGCTCCAGCTTCGTCCAGTTTGTTCATGTACATTAGTGATACTATTGAAGGAAAATGTCGAAATCCTGTAATATTTTTTACATGTATCCGGACACTTCGTCGAAATCCCTCCAAGTGCTCATTTGCACAGGCTTTCTCCACAAGCTTGATGGTGGATCCTTCCAATGTTGGACATTTTAGCTGAATGATTTGTTGGTGATATAGAGTGGAATATTGCGAAATATTAGAAGGACATGATGAGACTGAGGCTTGTGAACCCTCATTATCTGTAGTGGGAGGGGAAAGGTAGCCTTGCTGATCTTCAAACAATGGATGATTGTTAACTATATGTGCTACTACATCTTCCCATCGTTCAAATGGACCCTCGTTACATCCGGTTTCCAAACAAATCCCCTTCATTTGCTTGTACTGCTGGCATTTTAAGAGATGCGCACGCAGGCATCTTGCTCCCTTTGACTTCTTTTTACATCCTGCACAGTACATGTCAACACCCCTCTTAGAATGTTTACTATACTTGTGGTCCCTCAGACTCGATTTCAGCAACCATTTATCGCACTGCGGACATTTTACCCTTTCACCATCTATTCATACATATCACGATATCACAATTTCATGTCACACACAAGCATATAAATATTACATCCACATATATCTTTTTACATTAATTTAACCAATCCATTAAATAATTCCAGTCTAACCTTTTCTTGCTTTCATCTTTCCTTTCCGTTTAGATTGAGAGTCTGACAATATAATACTACTACTGTTATTATTATTATCTTTCGAAATATTATTTTCATTACTTTCTCTGTCACTCATGATGGCAGCGTAAACTAAACTTTCTCTTCATCAAAAAATTATTATTATCACACTTTCTAAGTTTAACCCACAAAGGAGTAGGAATGAGAGTAGGATTTACACGTGCATAAAGCTTTGACAGATTCTCTTCCCGCCAACAAAATTTAAAAAAATTGTAAACAATGAACAAAGGCCAAAGTCAAACACATTGCTTGTTTTGCTCCTACAAGGTTGTACATGATTGTATCGAGGAAAAACATGATGAAACTCTTATCCCACGCACTACATTTTGTAAGATCTGTGTGTGTGTAATTATTTTTTTTCGCCGTCATCATCATGTCATCATTTTAGATTAATCCCTTCTATTATTTTCCAAAATATTCAAGCAGCACATCAAAACGATTACAATTAAGTGACAAACACGCCAATCTAAGTAATTTTTTGATATGGGGCAATTTGATTTTTTATACATTAGCGTAAATGGGAAAATCGGGTCAAACAACGGTGTGCCCTGACCTCATATGATATTCAATTGACCTGCTTCGTGCATCAAAATGATGCTTAGGGTGTGGCGCTCCTGATGTGGTACCCAGATATTTAATATGGGGCAATTTGAAAAAAACCCACCGTCATCATCATGTCATCATTTGGGGTTTTTTCATTTA
>JAHZMX010006092.1:0-11934 GCA_027743895.1 Seira musarum | reverse complement strand
ATTCAATATTTATCACGAACTAACTAGATTGCAATATATATTATGCATATAATATAAAAGCTGAATTATATTTATAACACTTTGAATGTAGAAAAGTCAAAAACACGTCACTCTGGCCCTTTTATACAAGTAAGACCACTTGCGCATCTATATGTGTACGTACATTTTATTTAGATATCTCTAAGTCGATTCATTCATACATACCGGTTAAGTTAATTTTTATATAACACGCGCGTAGGTATTTCACAGAAATAGCAGGTTTTTTGTATTCATTAATTATGCATCGATATATGTATTATTGTAGATTGAAGCATTACAAAAGTAATATGCTACACATACAAGTAATTTCCCGGCTAATATGGAAGCTTCAAAGGAAGAGGAGACCAAAAAAGGCACTTGCTCATTCACTCACAAACACGCAAAATATTCTTCTTGTGTCCTAATATAAAACGGGCTTTAGAGACCGACCGACCTCCTCTATGTTTATTATCTATTTATGGCTTGTCATTTGTCTGATGTGGATATTTTTTGATGGGGATGTTTGCCTAAAAATACTTACATCGTTATATGTGATGATTCCACCAAATAAGTTTTGTTTTTAGCTATGTCATATATTTTAATGCTTTCACTGGCATCCAGTAAAATAGTAATGAGAAATGAGAGAGAGAAAGAGAGAGAGAGAGAGAGTTAGTGAGAAAGGGAAAAAGACGACCAAGATTTTTGGTAGCCTTGCTCTCCTCCTCACTCTCAAAACTCATGGCGAGAAGAAGATACCTTCGAAATTGCATTTGTAATGATAATGATAAATTAGGAATTAGACATGAATAAACTATAAACATAATTTAAATGGAAGAGTGGAACATGGAGAAACAGGTGAGGCGTTTCTCTTCTTCCTTAGTCATCATGATAATAATTCATAATAATGAGATGAAAGCATTTCGTGCTTCTACAAAGCTTTGCAAACTCTGTATATATGCGACGATGATGATGGCGATTCTGTTTCTGGCTACATTGCATTCTCATGGATGAGTTTAGACAAGATAAACTTTGAAACGCGCAGGGAGGGAGGACCGGGAATGAGTACACACATGGAGTTTTTGTTAAGATCGAGAAACCGAATGAAGTTACTCAATAATGGGAAACCTGAAAATTAATTATTCCTTAGGTGAGATAGACTTTGTCCAGCAATTTTAGTCAGAAACTCATCACCTGAATTCTTTATATAACTTAAATTAGGCAGTGTGGCTAAATTAAGTTATTTCGTAGTTTCATGTAAATAAAAGAACATGCCATAATGGCACAGAGAGGATAAAAGAACACCAGCCTTGCTTATACGTACATTTTGCGTCATCATCATCGACACACAGTGTGGTCATTCCAACAATTAGTGAATCGCATTTTGTAATTAAGCACATAAGATAGGCCAGTCATGAACCAACATTGTATGGCTTGGTACATATCTATATAGTCTTGAATTGACTAAAACGTCAATCAAGTCTTTACTCTGCAGCTCATGTAAATGACTAATAGGTATTTTCAATAATATTTTTTTTCAAGGAGAAAAATATTATGTTTTCAAACCTGAGGCTCATTTACTGGCTCCGCCTTGAATATACTCATGGCCAAAAGAAATTTCGCACATTTACAAACAGAGCAAAATATACAAATACTACGTAGGCAATCGTCGCGGCACCAGAAATAGTCATTCATTTGAAAGCACAACAAAAGCTTTCCATTTTCAGATTCATCACGAATCCACTGCATTCTGTGAAAACGTAAATGTGGCTTCCTACAACTGCTGCTCGGTTCACGTGAATTATTTACATTTTATAAAATAACATGTAAATTACTTATACAAATAGAACTATTCCTTACTGCTGTCATGCTACTACATCCTTTCTTTGCATCCAGAATAAATTTTGTGTTCTTCTACTATACGCTTCTGCATAGTACTCGGTATTTTGCTCATCTAATAACTTTTTATTTTACTTTTTTGTTCTCTAAAAATATATTTTACAGACATTTATAAATACATGCCATCATTAACAAGCGGCAGTGAAAAATGTTCCATGAATAAATAGACAACAGAGGAAAAACAACGCTCACTACTACTCAACAATGAAATGAAGGCTTCTCCACAAAAAAATCTCAACATCATTATCACCATTACTTTTATAGAATAAATACATAAAAAGCAGACATGTACTCAAAGTGAGTCTCAACTGAGACGGTTGCTTCTAGTAGTAGCGTTGTGATTTCAGGAACGTTGATGATGATGATGATGATGAACAGAAAACTGAGCATTTTCATCTGATGATACATGTCTAAGCCTTTTTGGAAGATTAGATTGGGAATGCAATAGGAAACGAATATTTAGATTATTATTATTATAATCACATATATATTTAAATGTCAGTGTATATTGAGGCATGTGAGTGAGTGAGGATGTTCAAATTCTCAACCCTCCCTTTTCAAACATCATGTTTGATATATGTATAAACATTAGGGATTTACATTTAAATTATTTGCTTCTCTTTTGCATTGCATCTCTCTCTCTCTCTCTTCTCATTCACTCACTCTCATCCGATGTCGTCGGTAAAGTGCAAGGACTAACTAACCAAGCACCAGCGTGAGTGATGAGGGGGAGTACATGTGTGTGTAAGCAATAGGCTGTGTTACTGCTTCAGTAACAGCAACATCAACAACAACGGTGGTGGTGGGGAAGTAATGAAAATAGAAGAAGCAGAAGTGACGACGAAAAAGGGGGAAATGGAAAATTAACAGAAAGATAGATGAGCATGTTTCACGTGCAAACTTTGCTACGCCATAGCCACACCAGAAAAAAAACATTCAAAGTTGAAAAGCTTTTTCTCTCTTTACTTTTATTTTCTATATTAGTGCATATGCATGAGTACTCTCAGTTAGAAATAATAATAATAATAATAAAAGTTGATATCGCTCAACGAGAAAACGTACATACACAAAAAAATATTCATTCTCTTTCCTGATATAAATGTAGGCACTTTATTTACATTATTACAATTACATCCATACTGATATGGAATATTTTTTACGTAAGAGCCATGAACATCGTTGTTATTTTTATCTTTTATTTATATAAGATGGAAAAAAGGATTTTCCAGTACTTCAATTGAGTGTATCCACATTGCATTTTATACAGATACAAAAATTCATGATATACAAGGATATTCCCTTCTGTCACACAAAAAATGTCTGCTCCAAGGTGCATTTATTTAGGTTGAATTGTAAAATGTGTGATTTCATGAGTTTATTAAAAACTCTAGAGAGAAGTAGAGATGGCTATGCACATGTTTCAAATCCATGCATTTATTATTATCATTATTTCTGTTTGATACATTGCTTCCGGCTACATTATCACAGATCGCAGGTATTCCTTATAAGGAAATGTTTGGACTTGTAAATGAATGTGACGTACTTGCATTTATTTATCGAACATTTTGGTTTCTGACTGACTACATTGAAATTAGAACTTTGCCCAATCATTACTGAACACTAAATTGAATTTGGTTCCTTTGCTGAGAAAGCCTTTTTGTCTGAGGTTATACATATATTACGAAATCGTAAATTATTCCTGCAGATTCAATAATTTCCAATTTATTTTAGTTTTCAGTTGCCTATTTATTCGATTATACTACAAAATATTCAGAGCACAAATGAGAAGCACTTCAACTTTTAATGAATTTCAGAGTAGTATTTCCTGAACGGTTTTAGTTAGACATTCCCAAGAAGCCAGACTGGAAAAACAAAGGCTTGTACAAGCTTCATTTCAATGTCATGACTTCATGTGTGTTGACGACGATGTAGTCTGCAATACAAAGCAATTCGACTTCAGCAATGCAGTTTTTGTTGCATATTGTTTGCAACACGTGCTACGCAAAAGAAAACTTGAGTAAACTTTCCCAAGAAATGAACAAAGTTTCTATCCTTTACTTTACAGTAGAGGAGTGAGCGTTATAGCATGTTTCAGTTGGTTCAGTGACTTACGCAAGTGTATTTTGTCATGATAAAGTCTTCTATTTACTTTCCATCCATTGATAATTTTTACAAATTGAAAACAATGCTGGGACCGGGGTAAAAAAAGACTTCATTTTACACAATACGTAATGTTCTACCTATGAAATCCCTTCCTGAGATATATAACGCATTACGATTTCGACAAAAAATATTATATCGTATTAAACTGTGTAGGTAATGTACTGAGTTTTAGTCCTGAAGCAACTTACGATTAAATTCTCTAAACATGAGCAAAAAAAGTAGGAAAGAGTTTCTCTATTATCCACCCCGTACAACTAAAATAAACATGAAGCAAATGTTTATGTTAACATAAAAAATAAATATTCTTCTCTCCCTTTCTATTTGATTCTCACTGCAATTCAATGAATTTTGTGTGCAGCCTTGATACAAAATGCATGCACATGCTTCGTGAACGCAAACAATAATATGTAATACTTATAAAAAGCTACAGGAAAAAGATGAGTAAAAAATTGACAGTGAGAACTTTTGGCTAAGGTCTTAAGGTGTTTTATACGGTGCTTTCGATTTTTGGATTACATGCCTTGCAATTGCTATTGCTATGAACGAGCTCGATTCAAAATAGAGTCATATAAAAAGGAAACTTTCATATATCAATAAATGGCGGCTGTGGATGATTGCCGAACTCAAATAAATTTATATTACTACAACTTCATTCCGTTCGGACTTGATCAAAATCAACGTAATAGTAATAAGTTTACTTGTCGAACGAATTGCTAAAAATATTGTATGGCCGATCTTCCAAAGAGGAATTCATTGTTGTTGCATGTGTGGGGTATCATAAGCAAGAAAGAGCATCATTGTGTGCGATACGATGTAATGTTTACATTGGGTAGCTTCTTTATTTTCTTAATATCCTGCGTCCATCTATACCGGAATAAAATGAGCATCAACGGACTCAAAATCTTAAGCTATGGCGATCTTATTAGGGATTTCTCAACCCTTTAAACCTCACTGCACGGAAAAACCAATCCGCGTATTTTATGACAAAAAAATCACAGTTTAATATTCCTGGTCATTCTGTGATCTTATACGTTTACGATTTAGAATTGTTTTAAAATAATTTCATGCGAAAGACTTGTGAATTACATATATTTTCTTCCTATGATGCAAATCTATAAAAAAACTTTGAACATCTAATTTAAAGCATGCATCTGTTACACCAAATCTTTCTTTAGGAATGCTTGAAATTTTCTTTGACTTTATTTTTTGCGAATTCTTTAAAAAACGAGGGAGACGTGACTTTCCTGCAACTATTAAATGTTTAATAATGCTCCACTCCGGGGGATTCTAGATATCTAAAAACATCAATAGTAAAATGTATTATTCTGTCGTCATATGGGTATGGCATGGACACTGTTACCATTGCAGTTGCTATTTGTAGAAAAGCCGGTAACGGCAACACAACAACTGATGATAAGGAAGAAGAGTACAATAGTAGTTCCGGAAACTAGAATGACTAGTTTGGAAGAACCAACATAATAGTTTGCTGGAAGGAATTAGGCAATTTTTTGAGTGGCTTTTTGAATGGCGATGGATACTACTCCTGCTGAAGTACAACAGAAGCGTTTTCCTCTCTCTTTCTCCTCTCTCTCTCTCTCTCACTCTCTCTTCGAATAATGTTGATGGTGTTGTTTGTTACTTCATTTATATATTTTTATTCTCGAATAGATCTATCTCCTTTACTCACACGATGCCCTACGCTGTCATTAACATTGCATGGGAATTTTTTTTATACTATTACCTGCCTCTCTCCATAATACTTTTTGGTAGTGTTAGAGTAGCACCATTTGGACTCCAGGCCAATGTTTTATGTTCAATACATTATACATTTACGAAGGGTCCTAAAAACATTCATGTGTGTGCTCTTCCTTCCACCTTTTTACGGTACAGTTTGCATCTTCGCGCCTATGCATTTTTAATACGGACCAACTACTAAATATTGAATTGGAGGCTATGTAAAAAGTGAATTTTCTAGAGTTTGGTTTTATATAAATAATTATTGTAGACGTAAACGAATTTTAGATGGTACATAGCATAATATAATAAAACATGTTCATTCTGTACGTTTTTACTCTTATATACCAAACGATCTGTGCAATTCTTGCAGGATAAAAGGCATAGCGTTAGTATTGCTTTCGCCGTTTCGATTTGTGATAAAAAACGGAAGTTGCTGTGAGCCTTTGAATAGAAGTACAGGGAGAACCTTAATTTCATATCTATGTATCGCTTTTATATTTAGTCATTGTGTGAAATTCTACATTCCGAAGATAATGTGCCCATAAACCATTATTTTTTACTATTATAAAGATATATAAAATATTCCTTTTCCCTACATATTACAGCATTAAAACTCGCGTCAGGGCTGTTGAATTTTATGAGAGTAATTTAGCGAGAGCAATTCAACCTATTTTATGGTGGACATATACTTTAATTATTCTCATAAAAACATGGAATTTTAATCATAAACTTGGAGGGAATGACTGTGGATAATAGAGATTATTTACAAAAACTTTTTCCCTTGTCCAATATACAACGCCTCCTGGCTTGTTTCTTCATGCCAGATTCGTCCATGATCAGATACTGATTTTTCTCATTTTTTTTTGGAAATATGAAGTTTAGGTGTTCAGTAATCAGTCACGTCTCAATATAGTCTACTGAAGATCAATATTTGAATGGAATTTATATAAAATTTTAGTAAAGATTTTAGAGAGAAAGTGGTAGCACGGCTGTTACCGTTTTCCTCAAAAGTTCCTTCAGCTTTCTTCGAAAGGCACTAATATTTGATGTTATTCTAATGTTTTCTTTAACCGTCCAAGATTTTATATAATTTTAGATTGTCATTTCATAACACTTATTATTACCGCTTATGATGGTGCTACCGTATATTTAAGTTTCGGATGGTGCTGTAGTTTTTAGTTGCTTGGAGTAGAAGATGTGCTCGAGGAAAACAATATCGGGAGAGAACGAGTTAAAACAAGTATTATTGTAGAATTTTATCATGAAACGACCGAAAATCATTTTTCTTATGGAGCAATCAACCAGGCTAACTACGCTTTTTAGAACTCATCAGAAATGGCATTGCAGCCCTTTTCATTTCACCAGCAAGCAGGACTAAAGCGAAGAATATTATCAAAGTGGGGTAAACGATATTATGCACACAAGCAAAATGTCAGTGTTCAAGTGAGTACCTCAGCCGTGATAGTGGAATGCTTTCCCTACTTGATGATCCCTAGAAGCCACGGCGGAGATTTCGGAAGCAGATTTAATTAGATTTGAAGAGCATAACGTTAACGGTCGGTCATAACAATTGTTTCATTTGATTGCAACTTTTAGCAATATGAAAGGACTGTATATGAAATGGGGAAAAGTTTTTCCCCGGGTGGATGGGTTGATACCACGCTAAAATTTATTGAAAATAAAATGAGCTTCTTTGCTTTACTGGCGGCGATTAATAATTTTCGTTATGAAAGCAAGATTTTTGGTATTAAGTATTAATAATATAGAGCGCTTCGATTCCTCAAAATTAGTGAATTTTCTATTATTCCCGGCTTCATTTTAAATAATTCAGTGCTTGCGTTAATTTCCCAGCGGATGAATGTGAATTCATAAAAGGTAAAAGAGATTAATATGAAATTCTTATTGCCTTTTACTCTTTAATGAGCCCTCGCATTGGTTGATCAAGGAAAATAATTCCAACGCTCCACAGCAGTCTAGCTCCACACCTATCTAATATACTTGTTGGGGTTATGTGAGCAAAATTTGGAAACTTTTTTGTACTCCAAATATGAGCACTTATAATATGTATTTATAACAACCAGTCTTTTTTTTCTTGTACGAGAGAAGCTATATCAGCATGATTATGGAAATACTTTGTGTATCTCTACAGGATATAACATAACAATAGTTATTCACGTTATGCATTAAAAATATGTGCGATATTTATATAATATTAAGGAAGCAAACGTGGCAGCAAAACAGGGCAGTCAGAGACCACCTTTCCCTCGCTTTCTTTTTTTCTATAAAATTGTACAGAATATGGAGTTTTATATTACGGTCATGATATAAAATATTCGTATAAATTGTATGGGGTAGAGCAAAACCATTTAAATATTTTAGGAGGAAAAATTCATTCTGCATTATGAATTGTTAATGAAATCCAAAACAAAAACACTCCACATTCCCATATTCTCATGCTATTCATATTATATTATATTTATCCCAATATTATTTTTATATGAAGGAATGAAGGGCAAAAGATTGAACAAAAGATGGGAGTATGTTCATAGTTCACACGCTCTTATAATATGCGTATGTATTTCATGTACACAGTATTGCGTACATTCCGGTAGCAAAAGGGAATAAAATTCTGGGAAGGATTGTAAGTGACAAGTAGTTCATAAAAATAAATTTTATTTAATACACATTCCAAAAAATCGAAATCATCCAAATATTAGGGATTCTCAATTATATTATTTCTCTTGATAAAGATAGAAATTCCAATAATCTCATTTTTCATCAGAGGAAATTTGTAAAAAAAATGTCATGTCGGAGACGTAAAATTGAAAACTTTTGCTGAACCTGGAATGAAGGATCTGATCGAACCAGGAAAGTAATTATCGTTAGTCAAATTGAATATTTACATATTTCCTAGTGCCTTTTTCCCCAAGCAAACCATGGCTCTGGCCTGAATGAAGGGAAAGAATGGAAGCTGAAGCAAGATAACCTCTGATGCAAATGTTAACTAATTAAATAATCTGTTTCTCAGTTTAAAAATGGAAAAAAGAGAAGTAATGGTTGCATGAGCCTTTTGCATAAGGTAGAGAGGAGAACCTCATTTTTTCTACCAATCTCATTTTCTGGTTTTGACGTGCGCTTCGGTATTTTTCATCATCATCGTGAGGAAATTTAATTCGCATCATTTAAGCCAAGTAAATGCTCTGCTTTTTTGTACGTAATGTCTCCCTCCCTTCTACTCATTTTTTTCAGTAAAGTGAGGAAAAATATATGCATGAAATAAGTAAGAGCACAGACACAAAGCCACAGCATTTATTTTTGATTGAAAAATGCTAACGTAGTGGAAGGTCTCTCTCCTCCGCGCCTAGTTTTTTCCGAGAAAATGAGAAGAACAAATTCAGTTTAGCCTAGCTGATTTAACATTTCCTTTTAATTTCAATAGGTTGTACTAAACATACTTTTCATTAAAAATTATTTTCATTTTGGGGTTATAAATATGTAGGGAACAGCTCCACACAATGCCAAAGGCAGGAAAGAATAGTTTTTTTACTTTCCAGCTTGTCATTTAGCACAAATGATAAAAATCGGATGGTATGTGCAGTGTGCAGGCAGATGTGTTTCAGACCTCAGGAGATGAGGAATGTGGAATCGAATCTAACCTGAATTACCCTTTCTCATTTTATGTTATTTTTACATAAAAAACAGAGCGATTGGATCATAGGTAGGCACTCCTTCTCAATCGCTTTTTTCGGCTTCACACATCATCTGCAAGAATAAGGAGGGAGGAAATCCTAGTCTCCTCTTATGACGCTGGCCGAATTAGAGTTAAATGAAATTACTTTCTACTCTCAAAGAAAACGAATCAACAAAACAGCCTCAGAGTGGGTAAGTTTATTATCAAGTTCAGGTAATTTATCAAGACAAGCACTATTTTTGGCCCCTCTTTTCCTTTACTTTGTTTCGCTTCTACTTCTCAACTTACACCTTTTTCCATTTTCATTCGACTTTATTTACACTCAAGTTTGCCTTTTCTGTGGTTTTGCCAGAAGCAGATGAAATATTTAATTAGAGTTAACGAAGCTTGTGAGTAAATAGTGTTCTCTAGACTAAACTAAAAGAATAACGAATGCATATAGCTTTACCCGTTCTTCCTCGCGAATCATTTCAACAATGCCTGGCTTCAGGTCCAAGTCACTCGCGAGTGATGATGAAGTAGAGGGAGGATTGTTTCCTCCACTTCCTCCAGCAACAGATCCAGATCCTCCAGCAGAAGAATTCGCATTTGCCACAGCCGCAGCGGCAGCAGCAGCTGCATGCAAATTGAGGAAGGCAGGTCCCATAGGACCAACCAAGGAGGAAGCCGTGGTAGAACCAAGAGAGCTGCCACTAGCAGCCAAAGACATTCCAACGGTGGCTGCAGCAGCGGCCGCTGCAGACAATGATGGTGTGTTTGCTGGCGTTGGAGTGCTACTCAAGCTCATTGATATTCCAACACTTGATGCCCCATTACCTGTGGCCAAGTTATTTGCTGATTGCTCTCCAGAAGATGAGGCTCGATCTGCCGTCATCGGTCGTGGTGAATGGTCATTATTCCAATCGCCATTCTGACTGTCAATTTCCAATTGGTTGCTCGAGTGGTCATCGAGATCATCTTCTGGGGGACTAGGCGTACGTTCTGGGGTAGACATTTTCCTCCTCTTTCGCCGGTGTAGTGATGCAAGAGCATGAGCATGTGTTGCTGGTGAAGACGCAGAGGAACCATTTGGATTTAACAAAGAGTTTAAGGAACTCAAATGATGGCCTTGAAGCAATGGGTGATTCATAAGGGAACCATTGGAATTGATGGGCGATCCAGGCTCCGAATCTTGAGTCGAAGTGTTGAGAAAATCTGCCGGGTTTGGACCATTTCTGTGAGGTCCTGTGCTTCCTGTTGAACTTTCTCTGTCGTTATTACGACTGTCTCGACCACCATGGCTTGTTCCTCCAGAGCCGGTGTTTGCGTCATCTTTCCTGTTGGTGGTGCTTTGGAAGCAGTTACAGGTAAGATGCTGGTGTTTCCAATGGTAGTCAATTCACCAATCTTTACATTACCGGCACCGATGATGGTGCCGTTCTTTCCTCTGAACTTCGAATGAGAGACAAATCTGTTTTGTGATGATGATGATGAAACTATCGACAGATTGAAAACAATGTTTTAACATCACTTCACATGTTCATAATTTTCCAAGATTGTCCAGTCAAACTAATTTGTCAACTTGATAATACTGATATGTTTATGGTAACAAACAACCTTTGAGAACAATAATACTTGGACACCCAAAACGTTCTGCTGCTTTGTCATGTAAAAAGTTTTGTGAAGGAACTTTGCAAAACCCGTACAACTTTCATCATGACAGAATGAAATGTGTGTGTGGTTTGAAATCAAACACATTTATTTGTTGGCAATAGAGAACGTAAACGTGCTCAAAGTCTGACGTCTGCTCTGTCAGACGGATAAAGCCCAACTGAAGGGAAGATCCTGAGTCACACTGTCTGATGAACAGACGAGAGAGACGAACAAGCAAAAGCTGTTTCTTCTCACGGCTTGTTACAACAAGGCTCACGCATAGAATGCTCGTGTTCGTTCATAGCACATTCGTAACGTGAATTGTGAATTTGTACTTTGTTTCTTGCTGCTTTTTAGATTACCCATGAGGTACAAAGTATCCGTATTGTATCGCTTGAGCACCTTTTTTACTTCCCATATTATTCAAAAAAAAACTGATGTTTTAAACAGCTTACCAGATAGATAGAGAGTCTGGACTCAAACTGAAATGTTTTCCAGGATTGAATTAAAATTAACTACCTGTAACGAACTTTTTTATTGTATACTGTTATTACTTTGTCTATCGTGGTTTCAAACGTAAATATTTGCTGTTTGGTTAATAGATAGACAAAAAGAACACAAATGTAAACTACATATAGTCGACCATTGCCATTCTAGATTTTGCCAGTGAAAGTACATACAATAGAGATGGCCAGCGGATAAAAATGGGTTTCTATCTTTTCGTTTTAAAACGGGTTTAAACGGGTGGGTAAAAACAAGCAGGGACTGGGTAAAAATGGGTTGAAAAGGTAAAAATG
>JAHZMX010006091.1:0-59365 GCA_027743895.1 Seira musarum | reverse complement strand
AGTCAGAGCTATCGATTAGAGGACTACCGGTGATTCTTCGACCCCCGCCTTTACAAGTGGATTCATCGAACTCATCATGCCATAGTAGTCCATTTCATGTAACATAAGTTCGCGGTTACACATGGATTGTGTTCTTATATCACAATTATATTCCAAAATTTTGGGTTTGTGCACGCGGATATGCAACGCAACAACAACAACAACCCAAGTGTGGTTTTTTCAGGTAAAACGATACATAAATACTCCATTCCACTTTTCCACCGTACAGATAGAAAATGTCAATGACTTGTTTTGCTTCAAGGCACCTTTTCCTTAGATTGTTCGTAATATTCAACAGCAAAACCAATATGCTTGCATGTGTGTCTAGTGTATTTTACATCATTTCGCAATCAATTTGCATACAAAAGGGACCAATCCTTCTTTCATTCCATCCGACAAACTTTAATAGAAAGAATTAAATAAGCATGGCTTTCTTTCTCGTCTTAGCTTACATCTGCCATTACATTTGCATTAGTCTCACATAGGTATGAAGCTTCCAGCTTCCGCAAATCAAGAGGATTGCGGGAAAAAGTAATCATGTTCATGAGCATGTTTACTCCAGCGTCATACTTTCTTCTGACTTATTGTCATCCTTTCAAAAAAAAAAAAAAAACTTTAGAAAGAAATCCCACCGTTCCTCCTTTATTCTGAAGATGCCGTTTTTCCTCTTTTGAACTATTCCTTTCCTCGTACCTGACCTTTTTTTAGTCAAGAAAAACGTCGCATTTTGTTAAGAAGGGTTACCTGTGCAAAGGAAAAAAAAACTTGTACATATTTCTTTTTACAAGTCTCAATAGTGCTCACTCTCACTCGCAAAAATTACTTTACCTTTAACTTTCCTTTTTCAAGTGATGATAACAAGCACACGTCTATTTTTGGTACAATCCCACAGTAAAACAGAATATAAGATGAAAGCCAAACTATTTTTACATGAGATATAATCGAAACAAGGTCTAACTGAACGATATAAGAAAGTTTTATGTGAACTGTGACAACATCTTCGCTTTAATTTTTTAACGCTTCCAAGAAAAACACATTTTCCATGCTTTCTTACAATGTAAAAACGTATAAAAGTGAAAGTTTGAAAAATAGAACGTGTTACGCGCGTCTACGAAAATCCGAATACGTAGGCACATATAGTTTCACTTTTTTTTCTAATTTTTTTCTACCATAAGAAAAAAAAGTAACTCCCTCTGCGTGATATTAATGTCTAAAATAGACACTAGCTTTGGACAAGGAGAGAGGAAAGTACCCTATGAAATATAGAAAAGAAGACAGGGAAACTGTTTCCACGATCGATTCCTGATTGTACGAAAGAAAAAACGGTTTCACCCTCCTCACCATCACACCACCCGATTTTATATTTTGAACGTTGGAACGCTTCCAAGCCCATATATTTATATACGTATGAACGTGCAGGAAAAGGTTAACGTTATTTTTGTTTTCCCTCTTTATCCAGACTAGTAGTCTGACTCGAAAATATTATTGCAAAGTTGACTATGAGAAGGGAAGTTTCTACAATGTGCAGCGTAAAGCGTGAGATGCGATTGCGAAGTGGTTTACAAAATTTTTGGCTCCTTTCGACTGGGACAAGAGAAAAAAATTGACTACACCATAGATTTCCACGTTTTAAATTGATATATAAACGCATTTTTGGAATATCCTAAGTGTACAGCAAAGTTTTTCTGGAAATTTTCTGAGATTAAATAAATTCTGCTGGTAGCGGCAGTAACAGTGATTGTCTTTTTGGGAAATTCAAATTACTAATGAATCGTGTTCCTTAAATATTGTAAAATTGTAAAAATATAACATTTCCTGAAAAAAGTTGTGTAGAATGGAATTGTTGGAAACTTAAACCACTCTATACATGGACCTATCTTTTGTTCCCCTTGCTTTTATCTTGTTCTCGCATTTTTTTCTTCAAGATATGGATTCAGCTTTTTTTCCGATGGCTGTAAAGCACATTTATGCGATTCCGCACTATAGGGCCATTTCTCTTCCCATTTATTTAACTACCGACAGCCCTCCGTAATCTGGGAATATTTTTGGTGGGGACATTACTAATATTACCCCAATAAAATGGATTGAGCGAGACAGCAACAGCTTCAATTCAAATACTTTTATCTGAGTACGTTGGGAACTATATTCACATTTGTCTTGGTCGGAAGGTCGTTCCAACCAGTTTAATTTTACTATTACAGTTGCGTTGCTCTCCCTTCTTCTTTTTTCTTCAAGACTTTGCTTTGTGTCTAAGTGCATGTCGTCCCAACTCTCAACTATCTAAAATATGAGAATGCGGCTGTGATACTAGGAAAGCAAAGTTTCTCAAACAAAAAGTTTTAGGAAGCGTAAGTACATTGTACATCCGAAAGAAGAGAATACGAATACGGTCAAGATATAATGATGATGATCGGTGTCTATAACGTTCGATAAAAGTTGGAATAGTAACGTGATTAATAGTTTCAACGCCCATGGGCTGACGACAAGACAATACTTAGGACAACCGATTCTATTTCAATATATACCTACTTTATGTAGTAAAAAAAGAAGAATCGAAAGCAAAAGGAGTTGAATATTATGTGACGACCTATCCGGTATACTAGGATAATAAAATTCCGAGTTGATGAAATGCAGGTGGAACCATGCTGCAAGGTGAGTAAGAAGACTTTCGCACATATTGTACGAAATTCCAACGTTTCATGAACAACAAAGATGATGATGTTCCAATATTTAGAAGTGGAAAAGAGACTTGAGATGATGATACGCGTGGCCACAGATGCATTTTATTTGAACCATACAAACATCACCTGCATACATCCTCACTATCGCATTCCAAGCTCACTGACTTACATCACAACAGCAGCAACAATTTTATTTCTAACCCTAAGCCGATGAACTCTGCAAACCCTACTACAAGTCATCTCATGAAAATGAAAGTAAATATTAAGTAAAATGAATTTTCACGCGACAGGAATTTCGTAATTCAGGAAGAATGAAAATGTTGGGTTTAGTTTCATTGGTAAAAAAATATAAGGACAAATTGAATCATTTCAATGCATGGCGGCATGACTCTTGAAAATGATTACTTAGAGGGAACGTGTATCCGCTCTATCCTAGCTTGAAAAGATTATTTTTTTTCTTAAGGAATATGTAATCGTAATTACTCTAACGTTCCTTTTCACTCACTCAATTTGGAGTAGGAGGAGAAGTAAAGGACATGGTAATCTTGTAACTTTTCACGGTAATAATAGTATAATGATGATGACGATTATTATTACTTTATTTACAGTCAGGCAAGGATAACAACATAAAGTGGGGAGGAGGAATGTGTTCTCCATCCAGTGTAGGTATATAAGTAAGTATACACAGCGCATACGTAAGGGGCACAAAGAGAGTGAAAGTTACTTTCGTTCTAATAAATATGCCGCGTTCCTTCCTCAAGAAAGGATATCACTTTCCTTTTCTTCTCTTTTCGGACAAGAAGAAGTAGGAAAGCATGAAAGCAGAACTAAGTTGAGGCATTCAGGAGAAAATAAAAGGAGGTTTTTGTCTTTACCATTCATTTTCCGAAAATTTCTTAGTCTAGACCAAGGAAGTAAGAGAATTTGAGAAGAATGTGATGCGAAATAATAACAATATCTGGAGTAGTCATTTTCTTCAAAAAGTTTTTTTTCTCCTTACGGTAGGAAAATATTCTTTTCACAAATAAAACTAGTCGCAGTGGTAAATTGAGAAGAGTATAACAAAACAGTTGCAGTTTCGTCGTCTTCTCTTCAGTTTTTCTCAATTGTCACACGAAAAGTAGGAGGAAGCTCATTGGAAAATTAGAGTGTTTCTAGATGGGAATATATGGGAGGAAAAATACTTAAGCATGATTTCAGTTTCCTTAACGTGAACAAAAGTTTTTATGATGACTTTCAACCTGCAGAGAATAAAATGTCCAAGGACCAGTTCAGTTCCCATCCTGTGGCTGTACAAATAGAAACCCGAATCATTGAATCAAAAGGAATGTCCAGCCTAGCTCCACCGCTCCCTTTGAAAAGCGTACAAAACTTTTCTTATTTTCTTTGTTTTTCTGGGAATAATCAGAATTGAAAAGTGGAAATTTGTTTTTAATGACATTAGGGATTTTTCTGATGGGAAAGTTTGTAAGAACAGACAAAACTCTTTCATTTCCGTGATTATCTTCACATGGTGGGGCAATCCACTTCCTGCCTTTGGAAGGGAACTAGAGGCGAACTCTAGTTGTCACATTGAAAAACCACTTTCCACTCCTCACAGAAACGAGCCCGAGCTCGGTAACATTCGCCATAGTTCCCACCGGGAGTAGCGATGATCCGACGTTATGAAAAAGTTTATGTAAAAGGACGCTCCGGTAGAGAAACAAAGAATGTTCCAACAAAAGACTAAAAACGACGAAAAAGTTTAGAATTTCCACCAGAAGAGGTTCGCTTTCACAGTGAAAACATCTTTTTTTTGAGAGAGAGAGTAAATTCCAGTCCGGAATCGGTTATATCCTTTCTCCTTTTTCTCTATTTTCCTGTGAAAAGGTTGAACACGAAAGCAATGGAAAAGTTGTGTGATGGGATCACTATATAAAATGCCATCTAAATCATGCAATCATAATCCAATGAGGACAACCTGCTGAGATCCAAGCATCCTTTTTTATACGATTTTTTTTTGCACGCACATCACTTTTCCAAGCTGCGAGTGGAAAACAGGAAAAGTGATGAACAAAGCCCTATTCTCTGACAAAAGCGAGCCTATGCGTGAGATAGCACAAAGGGACAGACATGATTACGATGACAAAATTACAAAAGGTTCGCAAGAAAAAAATAATCTTCAACATTTTCGTTTCCTTTTTACTCATCAGCCTGAAAAGTAGACGGGGATGCTTTAGAAAAATTCATAAATAAAACAACATGAATGTAGAAGTACTTTATGCATATTAAAAATTAAATTATTCTTCCTCCAAATTTAAAAAAAAGGAGTTTTCGTTTTTCATTCTTTTCTCCAAAAAAAGCACAAAATTTCTTGTTGTAGTCAAATTTTTATCCAATAACAACAAAAGATTAATTGAGAGCAAGGGTTTAAAATATCTAATCCGCCGTGTATTCGTCGAAAGCATATTTGCATAAGTAAGCATCTGAATTTCTCGAGAATTTTCAAAGCGTATTTTTGTACAGTTGAATATTTCATAAAATGGTCAACCAGCTCGTCGATTATTTTATTTCATAAATGTGTAATGAACGTTTTTTGAAACATATTTTGCAATTTCTCCTTCTCAGTCATAGCAGCTCAGAAGATGGTTCTAAAGGTATTCAGTCAAAGGAATTGACTTAGCATTCTGCGAACATGGCTCAGCATAAAAATGGCATCTGTCATCGGTCATCGTCATTGGTAGTTCTACCACTTTTCATCGGAAGAAAGGAATACCAGCAAAATATCGACCCTCCTTAAGAATGTCTTACATGAAAGAAACCAATTTCTTGTTGGCATTTCTCAGAGTGTCAGATTGTTTTCGTTTCACCAGAGTAATTTACACACGTTACTGGTTTGCAAATAATAGTATAGTATCAGTATTAATGGCAGCATGTACGTTTCATTTTGCTACTCATGTCGTCATATCTGTTTCCCTATTCACTTCCGTAAAATTTATTTACCTCTTTACGTATTCCTCCTCCTTGTTTATTTCACAGAAAATTGATGGGCGTCGCCAGGAGATCACACCCAACAAACTTCTTTGCAGGAATTCCTTGGAAGACGGAACAACTCGAGTTATGCGAAACCTCAGTCAGTTGCAATCAATTCTTTTCATTCTTACTCGCCAAAGGAGGAAAGAAATGATTTGTTTGTATACATTTAACCGAATTTTAGCCACCTCACCAGGCAACATTTGAAAGGAATGCGAACAAGCAGATGTACAAGTATGTGTATGTAATTCAATGTAAAGTTAGCAAGAAAATGCATGATGGTTTCCTTCTTGTAGTAATGCAATTTCATTTCCAGTACCAAGCCACATTTTCGCTCTCGATGATTTAATCGTGAAAGTAATAATTTTTGCTAGGAAGCTATAAACGAGTAGCACATATGGCTATTGTGTGCTATTTCCATCAGCCCATGATGATAATTATGAAATGAAACATTCCGAAGAGCATAGCGTAAACATGTATGAACAACTAAAGCAACCTACGGCTTTCTTCCAGATTCACTTGCTATTTGCTTTTTCTTTCTTACTTGGCATTTTTGGGGAACTTTGCGTAGTGACAACACCATTTTGGAGTAGTTGCCGGTGGCTGTTGGACCCATATAAATGAAGGAGGCCTCTCTCCAGCGACGGCGGTTCGTGAACCACTTCCATCTGGTCTCACCTACAAAGAATAAAATAGATCATTTTGAAACTCCTGAAATTCATTTGATACACTTTACAAGCACTTAAAACAATCTCCATTCATTCTCATTTCATCATACTCCCTTATTTTCCATGATCACCATTATCATCATCACATCATGACCACAAATAAAAACAATTCAGCGTACAGGACGGCGAAAAGCCACAGGGCTCATTTCATTCTTCATTCAAACTATAAAGTTAAAGGGAAACCCACCACCTTTGAATGCCTTTTCTATTATGCTTTTTTAGCGAAGAAAAGCGTATGTTCTTCACCAATAGCATATCATATTTTTTGTCATGTGTATAAGGTGTAGGTATCATGACGATGTCGAATAAGAACGAACGGGTGTGTACCTTTTCACTTCCGCGTCAAAAAACTCCAATTTTCCTCTTCATCCCTTTTTCCCTCGCGCTTAGCCATGACTAGTCTTTTCGACATAAGCTTTGCCAATACGCTTTCAATAAGGATAAAAGTGTTATGATTATTATTTCATGAGTCCTTTTTAACTCAATTGGATAGATGTCTACAGGCATATGTAGTATAAGTCCATATTGTTTCTCAGTCATAATCCAACAGTGCTTTCCCTTTTCCCCAGAGACAAGAGAAACACATAGCTTAATTCACTTCTATTATCCGCTTCTCTCTTCATTATTACATCGACGTTTGTTCTGTCACAGTCGAGACCCACAACTACAGCACAAAAACAGTACGGCCAATTTACGACTTTTCTTCTTATGCAGGGTTATTATTACTTATCAAACCTTACAATACGCAGATCTGAATGCGAAATGTAATGCAATGTGAGGGTGAGTCCATGATATTTTAGCTGGTTCAACGCCATTGCATTGCATTGTCAATTCATATGCTTTCTCTTCATATTAAAGTCGTAAAAATACATACTGCATAAATAAAGACTGTCTACAAACAAGCAACCGAAATGCAACGCAAGCAACTATTTTTTTTGTTGGTCGGCGTCCATCAGTTGCCATGCCAGAAAGAATGGGGAAAACCCTTTTTGTAGGTACTATACGAAACATAAACATGAATGCCTAAGTATGCACATGGCTAGCTAAAAAGACACGTCGTCGTCGTCGACGTCGATGGGTCTCTGTGCATTATGCGTGCAACACGACGACTTAGACGGTTTCCCTCCCTTTTTTTCTTCCCCACACGAAAACCGTCGTAAGTAAGTATTTGTGCATACTTACATGCAAAACAAGACAATGAAATAAAGTAACATACACTTTTGGCTTCCATTCGGATCCAACAGGAAATACACCCGGAGAAAATTGCATTTATTTGAATTTGGCATTCGCTTGAAAAGTAGTGACCAGGCGACCAGCACAACGCAGCCAACACACGGAATATAATAAAAATGACGAAAAAGAAATAAAATTCCAACTAACTAGGCTACGATGAAAGCAAAACAAAAAAAGGCCATTTCCCTCGTTTCCATCACATCATCTGGAAAAGAGGGGGACTGAATGGATTCATTTCACTAGCTTGCATATTTTATGAACCAGCATGAAACGCTTGGAAGCACGAGAATGAGTGAAAAAAAGCTTTTCACAAAGACTTAAACTGTCTCTCTCCTTTTAGAAGTCGTCCACAGAATTTTAAACACAAAAAATGTAGTGGATGGAGGTGAGGGTGGTGGCAAAGCAATTCACTGTTATTAAGTAGCTGAGTTACTTGATTATTTTCCAGGGGAAAACATTGTCTATAATTTTTCTATAGAAAGTTTTGTACGAGTACGGTCGTGATTACGATCACGATCATTGTCTTTAGAAAACTGCTAAAAATAGCTGATTTCCGCGGGATTGTGGGCCCATACGTACATGATTTTTCTTCTTAAGTTTCCAGATCACATTCTCTAAATTACACGTGGCAAACGAGAAATAGTCCTTTTACAGCGTGTTCAAATAAAAAATACAATTTTTGTCATTTGGAACGTGAGAAAGAAACCAGGAAAGAGACCATGATGATGGCTCAAGCGAACTTTTTCAGCAACTCCAAATTATGAAACTGAAACCTCAGTCAGAGTGATGCCGATGTCTACTACAGATCCTAAAAAAAGGGAGACGTCGCGATAGTATTGTTACTGTTGAGTTGATGGTGGCAAGAGTATATTGATTAAATTGAAATAAAAATAGTGCGAGGATAAAAAAGGAAATGGAAACAGTTGGAGACAAAATTTCATTCGAGACTTTGCACGCGCCATCGGATAAAATGGGAAAGGAAGTAAGTGATGTGCCAGGATCGTATCGTCAATGTTATAATGGATTTGACAACAGTAGGGCAGCAACATGAAGTCTTTCGTTAGGAATACAATACACTTGGTTCATTTAAAATGAAAGGTGAATCGCCCAAGACATGTGCCAAGATTTCCACCTGTTTGAACAACAATAGAAACATAAAAGGATAAGATGATGTAGACTGGAGTGAGATCTTGTGGAAATCCTTAGAGGTTTTCTTCTACCTGCTTTGAAAACAAATTAATAATACATCTCTCCGTTGTTATTTTTATGTACATTTAAAAAAGATTCAGGGGGATGCGAGTATCGCGATAAGCTTCTTAATGAATGATGATGTAAACTACAGATAAGAAATGTTCAACTTCAATTCTTGAAGGGTAATAAATAAACGTAGTTTATCTCTTTAAAAACATCAGTGCTCGAGGTGAAGAAATCTTCAACAAATAATAAAATATGAACAAAATGTAAACAACGTAGCTCCTTCATAATATTCAATGTTTGCTTGATGCATAATAGAAAGAAAGAAGTAGGTAAGGTAAGAAACTCTTTTCTTTTGATGGCTGAACAGAACCTTCTGTTCAAAATCGACAGCGCATCCAAAATGAACGATCTCATTACATTATTAAATTGAAATTCGTCGTGCTTCACGACTCCAGAATTTTAAATGGAGAAGAACAACACCCAAGACATGTTTCAAATTCAAGTTTCATACAGAAGAAAAGAAAGTTAGGATTTGCTCTAACTTTGCCAAGCAACATATATGAAATCTTTTAAGTGAAAATAAGTCTTGGCTAATAACCGAAAATCAATATGAAGCCTTTCTTATCTCCTTGAGATCGTTCTTTTCATCCTTCCACTTTTCTGTGAACTCTTCTCCTCTCGGAGATTTAATAATGAAAAATTACCTGGAAAGGATTTTGGTATGACAGGAGAGACTAGAAACTAGCGTAACTTCGACGTATAAAGTACTTGTGGCGATGAAAGTATTGAACAAGCCAGGCTTATTCCTAATTACTTTTTCGATTTGACATGGGCCGTTGCACCTACTCATTTTGATTTCCCAATGTTTGCAAATATTGCGATCTAAACTTTAAGTAGCGTCGTATTACATATTGATCTTTTTTGAGGAGAAGTTCTACCTCTACACTGTACATACTACAATCATACAAGATACTGTGAACAAAGAGGATACGTATACGTGCTCATGTCAATGCAATGTACGTACGTATTACGAACATCAAAAGACTCCATCACGGGAAATACAGAGCAAATCCTGCCGAATTAGGAAGGTGTTGTAAACACCTTCAGGGAGCAAGATGAACAGCAAGGATTTTCTAAGCAAAAGGGGGAAAATATGACTCTGTAATATGTGGAATCAAAGCAGACAAAAATAGATTGAACAATTTCAAAAATCATGAGAAAAACATTTTTGGCCACCAACATCAGCGGGTGGCACCTGGGCATAGAGAAACCATTACTAGAAGTACCTAGACATTTTTGCTAGCATTTGTTTCATCGCTCAGAATCAGGAAACAGATCACGTCCTTGTACACACACACGACTTTCTTTTCTTCTGACTGTTTCAACGACTTTTTGTGTCTGTCACTTCCGAATGGTTGTGTCGTTTCCCCTCTTTCCTTCCCTCTAAACAAGTAACGTTATTTTTTTTGCACAAGAAAAAGAAAAAAATGTCTGTCTACTTACATGATAATATTTGTGTCTTTCCTATTTTTCCATTTTGCTACACAAAATATATCTACAGCCATTTTGCATGCGAACTGGCAGAATCTTCTAGTTCCAAAGAAATACTTTCTCGGGTTTTTTGTTCGCCATGTAATAGTCACATCATCATGACCGAGCTTAAAAAATAAAGGGATAGAGTACAACGCTACAATTTTTATTATTAAACCCTTTCCTTTTCCCAAGAGTAGTTCATCATGTCGCACTTTAAAAAAGAAAGAAAGGCTGACAATGGAAAGGGGACCGACATCCCATTATTCAGGCTTATTTATTGATGCATGTACCTAATACGTATCCCACTTTGAACAAAAAAAAGGATTTGCATTTCTCTGTGAGGCCGCCAACCAGCAGTCTACCACAACGACCAACCAGGGAGAAAAATGGATTTCAAGTGAATATTAGGGTAATCTGGAATTCTGAAAATCACAGAGAAATACCTTCCATATATGGACCTCGTATGGGTAGTAGGTGTAAATAAAAGGATTGGAAGGATTCACCTTTGCAATTTCTCTCCAATACTAACTAATAGTTTCATTTCATTACTAGTTTCATAGATTTTTGTAGATGCTACTTATTATGGTTAGTTAGCAGCATAACAGTACGTAAGTAAGTACGTAAGTAAAAGATTAATTTCGTTATCTACAATAAGCATGCAAAATGTCATTTTAAAATTGCAATCTAAGTCTATTTTTTCGAAAAAAATCGAGAAGTAATAACGACCGAACTACCAATACGTCTAAATATAGAAGGTAACAAAATTGAAATGCATATTGCGGACCTGAAATTACGACAATATATTAAGAAAATGAAATGAGGCCAGACACAAATTTTTGTTGATCCTCTTTGCGAATCCGTATTTAATATTCAATCACGATAATAAATACACAAAAATACTCTCCTATTTAACATACTTATTTATGTACGATACGTCAAACCTAAATCCGCATTATTAATGTTTTGTGCGAGTATAAAAAATATGACAACATGAATGAACAGGAAATAAAATGTCTGTCACAGACTATTATTGAATCCAATATGCATTACATTTTTTTAGTTTATTGGATTATACCTACTTGGATTCTGAATGGGACATAAAAGCAATAATAGAGAACGATGTGATAGAGAATGCAATCCAATTACTCGAATTTTAATATGATTTTTTCCTCTCATTCATGAAGACATGAAATAAAACAAAAAAAGGACAGTGAGAGAACGGATTGTACAATGCTTTTTCTATTAAGATCCAAGCTATAATCAAACGATTTGACAGGATAAAACAAAACTAGGATGTTTTTTTAGCTCGCCACACTTATAACTACTATAGTAGTTCCACAACCCGATGGCATTTTTGCAAGTGCGTGGTGGAATAGATAGGGTAGACAGTAAAAAAACCTCCACAAAAAACACAAGCTTTCCATTGTTTTATAGAGCATTAAATTGGACACAAATGCGGCAATAAAAGGGAAATAAAGCACTTTCTTCCCTTTTTCCATATCATCTTCTCTTTGCCAGAGTTGGCCAGATCGACTCAAGCAAATTTACATTCTCATGCCAGACATGGTCACATAAAAGATGAGCGCATTTGCAAAGTAAGTTTTTTTTTCTTTCTTAAAAAAAGAAGTTAAATCAATAAAGAAAACATATGCCGGAGTCATAATAATAATAATACCATATGCAAGATGCAATGTATTATATACAAGAGATGATTTTTTTTTTAAAGTTCATCCTCTTCTATAACCTAGTAGCAGAGATACGTTAGCAAAACTGAAATCTACTAAGTACGATGGCTAGTGTAAAATCCACATAGTTACACATCTGGCAAGGCATGATGCGAAATATGTGAGGGAAAAGGGAGTCGAGTGCGATGGAGAAATATGATCTCGTTCATGTGCACTTCGAGCACAGCTTTCGGTTTTCCCTTTTCCCATTCTAATTGGCCACGTACGCAGAGCACACGGTGAGATGGGAATGTTTAGAAAAGGAAATAAAATCAAATTTTGTGGTTTCGCATCCCAATTCCTGATTCCGGGAAATGTTACCGGACTTTGAGGGAAAGTACAGTTGCTATCCTGATGAACTTGGAAGAAAACGTGTGGATGACTGAAAAAGGTTGTGAAAAATCTGTGTAAAATGAAAGAGAGCAGTGGGATTGGTCTCACGCGCTTTATTTCTTTTTTATGATTCCAAAAAAGAAAAGAACTAACGAGAACTGTTGAATACGACTTGCATTTTAGGAGTTTCAAACTATCAAAACAAGCATAAAAACAAAGTTTATTGAAGAAGATGTTGTTAAATTGTAAATCAACAAGAAATTGGAAGCAGAGAAAGATAGTGACATGCGTCTTTTGGAATAGTATGTATCATGTATCATCATTATTATTTTATTACAGGCGAAGAAAAGACAAGATTTTTTTGTTTCAGGTCAAAAAGATTAGAAAAAGCAGAACTAGAAATGATAAAGTCCGACATTCTCAAAGATATTTTGTTGTGGAAGTTGTATGGCATTTATAAATGTAAACAAGTATGGACTATGAGAAGTTCCCACATGAAATAAGACGAATGTGCTGTTCGTTATTTTTTTCAACTGGTGCAGGGTACACTGAACTTTATATACTTGTTTCTGAAAGGAAATCCTACTAGACCAAAAAAGATTCCCATGGAAATTTGGATTCTGTCGTTCTAATGGTGTGGTTAACAAAAACATGGAAAATGTGGAGAATTCTTTGTAGCCAAAAGCCTTTCTAGTTAAAATAAATTATTTCGTTGTGAAGGATGTAAAATTAAAAGGGAGTTCCTTGCCTTAACAACCGTGGACACTGTAGCAGATTGCGAAGCAATTTGGGGAGAAGTGGAGGGCTGAGCTGGAGAGATTATCGCCGTTGTACTCGGCGGTGAGAGCATGGGTACCCCCTCATCATCATCTGGTTCGGGTTGGGCAAGTCTAGCGATTGTCGATTGCTTACTTTTTGTCGTCATTGCAACACTCTTCAAAAGTTCGTCGGCACCTTCTTCGTCCGTCAATTTCTTATTATCCGTTCCGTTGTTGCTGCTACTGCTGCTTCGCCAAAATCGTTCTTTCATCTCAGCCAAATATGGACAACGCTGCATTCCTAAAACATTCAAAACAAAACGGATTTTTTCAAATTTTAAACTCACATTGGTAATCTTGAATGGCCATTTTTTAGTCTATGATCAAATATGATTTGCTTCCGATTTAAGTATAATTAACCATTTGATATGACACAAGCAATTAAAAGTTACATTTCATTATTCCTTGGTGGTAGTAGCCGGGCTTACATACAACTGGACTTGGACTGGAGTGTCGGATTTGTAATTCTCAGCATAAAGTATAAGTGAATCTTATGGTATGCTGTTGCATGAATTTATGCTTTTTGCAAGACAAGTAAAGTTTGGAGATTCGACAAGGTCAATTTTTTCATCACAGTCTCATTTCACAAGTACAGTAATTGCATAGTAGGATATTGGATACTTTTAGCCATTTTTCTTAAATGTGTTTGACTATGATTACTTTCATGAGGCTAGTTGTATGCTTGACTTTTTGAAAATCTTCTCAAATTTTTGCGGCAGGAAGTTTTACCCCGTCGTTATCATTCTTACCATGCCTTTCATGGAATTCATTTTGAAACGTCAGCAGAGAAGCACAATAAGCTGTGGATTATAAAAAAATATCATTACCACTGCTGCGATGGAATTCTGAGGAAATCATGAGTCATGACATGCAGTCGTAATCCTACTATCCGTCCATCGCCAGCTTAATAAAAAGCTACGAGTAAAATTTGAGTTCATCAAAACCTAGCCGAATGAATATTACCGTATATTCTGATTTAGAACGCGGGGTTTAAATAGAGCGCGGGTCTGATATTGACCGCGGGGGGTCGAAGGAGATAAAATGAATAGAACGCGGGTCTGATATAAAGCGAGGGTCTGAAATAGAACGCGGGGGTAAACCAGACAGCATAATGACCGTAGCTCCCTTCTGAGCATCTGCACACGACAATAATCACATAATTTTGTTCAGAAACACCTAGAGTATCTATTTACTGCCTTTTATTTGGTTTAGGCATCCAATTAGACTACGAATTTGGTATAAAATGTAAATAAATTGCATTGATCATCAATTGTCTGACCCATTGGTTTTTAATAAATGAATAGAACGCGGGTCTGAAATAGAGCGCGGGTCTGATATAGAACGCGGGGGGTTGAGAGGGACATTTTGAATAGAACGCGGGGCGTTCTATATCAGAATATACGGTATACAAAGATGTACATACAAAAGCAATTGAAAGTTTTAAAAAACCATGGTTAAGAGGAGCACTCTAAAAACTTAGAGTGAGCGTTTAATTTGTCAAATTTTATTTACATATAATTTTTTTGCTCCAACAGTAGTCCCATCAATTAAAACATTAATCCGACTTCTTTTAAGATGCCTATATAAATAGCTGTGCAAAATCTTCTGTGATTAGGGATGCAAAATGCAAAATGGAGTCCAATTCAACTGCGACGGAAGTATTCACTGGTATGTATTAATTGTCATCCAAGCATGCATTTTTTTCTCTCCACTTCACCAATTCAAGGCGAGTCTCACTCAGCAGTCTGGCCCTAACTCATTAATAATTTCAGTGTCGTCTGTTAATTTGCTTGTTTCGCTTTCCACGCACATTTCAATTCTCTTCATAATTAAGTCAACTTTAAAACAATTTTTTTCTCTCTCTCTCTCTAGTCGACTACATTTACCGTTGTCATCGTGGCCGTAACGAAGGTAATGGTAATGTATTCTCTCTCCTCGCTCTTCCCGACAAATTCTATTGTTCACAATTCACAATTTCGTTCTCTTTTAGTCGTTGTGTCATGCTGCTTCCATACATACAACACTGCTAAGACTGAACAGCACGTTCATGTCACGTCATCTTCATCATGATCACGCGCATTTAAAAAGCCAACAACTACTCTGGAGAAGACCAAACAATTTGTGAATCTCAAGACGAAAAGTTTTGGAGGAAGCACGCACGCACATAGGAATTGGAACAGAGAAGGAGAAAAAAAATCAACATTTCCTATGTTGACAGGGAATACAAATTTTCTCTGAGCGTGCCAACATCTAAAAAAAACGCAGAACGATGCGATGGCAGCAACGACAATGACAACATAAAAAAGGAGTTTATATGCTAAAGCGGTAAAACTACCAGTATAAGTAGAAGACGGTGATGAAGTGCATGCCCTAACGTGACAAAGCCGATCGCTTTGTGAACAAAACAGAAGACTATAATAAAATAGGGTTCGTTTTGCTTGGAAAATCCTACTTTATGTCTCTGTACACAAATTTTGTTCAATTTTATACCACTTTTAATTGAATTTGATTGGATTCCTGTTGAGCGCTGCCCCTATTATCTTGACCTCTTTGTACAGATAAACAATACTTCAGTCTTTATTTTAATTGCTTCTCGGCAACAGAAATAAATTATCGCTGCATATTTTTGTTGTGTTTTAGAGCATCCCCCCTTTTGTCTTGTTCCTCGATAAAAATTAGCTTTTTTTATTGTTGCTTTTTATGTCTGTCAGAGATGCTTTAGGCCAAAAGTAATTTGCTTTGCATTTTGATCGCCGATCGGTAGCTTAGATTCTTTTTTCATTTTATTTCTTTTGTATTACAATGCAGCTCGCTTCCTACGGATTTATTTTGTTTGACTCTACTTACTACAATTTTATTATTGTGCATACATAGATAGAGAGGATGGTACCAAGTAGCATTATTTTGAACAGAGCTTATTGAAAAATTCTGCCTTTTAAGTCTGATCGTTGATTTTTTTATTTGATAATCGATCCGATCAGCAACTTGGCAATATTATTTCTCATTGTTGCCTGCAACCTGCTTGAATGATTTTTAAAAGGCTATCTCAATTACTTCATTGTTTTCATCTTTACATATTTCAATTGATTATTGGTTCCCTAGGCTTATTGTTAGCTTGTCAAAAACTAAAGAGAAAAACATGAATTGATTGGTTTGGAGGGCTTACTTACATATTTGCACATCATGAATTTACCCTTTTGTGTGGGATTCACTCATCGATTTAGTTGAAAAGTACGATTTTTTTAAAAAATGAAAGCCCACTTTAGCAAAAATGACTATTGTTGATACATTCCTTCTCTTTAAAAAATAAAATAAATTGCTCAATAATGGTAAGTGATGCAGAAGCATGACAGACTTTCATTTATGCATACATTGTGCAGTTGGGGCGGGGGGACTCGTCTCATTATCAAAACAAAATATGGAAAGAGCTGAGTGGGTGAATATATGCATACACTTACTTAACGGAATAAAACATGTGATTGTTATTTTAGCCCTGACAGAATTCTAAATTGATTAAATTTCTACCCTTCTTCAGTGCAAAAGAATTCATCTTCATCAAATCGCATTATTTCTTCTGTTTACCTACGTTCCAAATGAGCGTGAAGGAAAGGAAGGTGTGGGGATTATAATGGGACACGGTAAGAATACTTATCTCGTGCTCCTTCTCGCCACTCACATCACATCACATATGTATGATCAAAGGCAAGCTCAAACATTATCACAGGAGATCGAAGTGTCATATACGTACCCGCACCAACTACTGTCGCCTCATGTTCATATTCCTCGCCTTCTAGTCAACAACACAGTAAACAACTCAATTTGCTCGAAAATGAAAGTCTTCTTCGTTGAAGAAAAAAAACAGAAATAATCCAGTCATAAGCCGATTACGACATATCACACCTTCCTAGAAAGAAATCATGTCTTCACAGCAATTTTGAGATGGCCATTGCCATCTTTTTTTATGAGATGTTGAGAAGGGGTTGCGTGATAGTACTAAAATTCCTCATAGAGATCAGCCACCTTGTATTATTAAGAAGCTAGCAAAAACCAGTACAAATATGGCAGTTGCTAATAATCTTGTTAAACCTTATCCTTGCGGCGGCAGACAAGTGTGTGAGTGTGAGGGCATTAATGAGCCGGCGTCAATGTACTTTCTTTTTTAATTTTAATAAATGAGCAATTTTCAGTCCTCACCGTATTTCATTTCTATTCCAAACCCTTTGCAACAAAGCGCCATTAATCAGCTTTTCAACCATGCATATATTTTCTCCAGGAAGAATTAAAAGGACAAGTGTCATTTGTCATTGTCATGCTACTACGTAAGTATTAACAGACAGACGGATAAAATCTAGGCCAGTTCAATGTTTGGCTTTAACATTAAATCGCGCAACACATAGAACATTGACCTGGTAGAAGTTTTGTGATGATAATCTTTATTATGGGGAACGTTTGCGTTGACAATAGATAAAATCTATTTAAATAACTAATATATTTTAAGTCGGGAGACATATTCGGTTTGGCCACTTTATGAAAAACAACTATAAAATGACATGCTCCAGTTGTTTATGTGTACGCACACCATCTCCTCACAGACATTAATATTAAGTACCCTTTAATAAAGAATTGAAATTTGTAACACTTTTCATTGGCCCAAAGTGTAGTCTGTCTGTGGTCTTGCAGTCTTGTTGCTCTACATAATAATACTTCATTTTCCTGTGATTTAATCATCAAGTCAGAAAACACTTCATCACCATCAATATGATCCACGTTGGGAGGTCGATAGCATTCTCGTTTCTCTTTAAATATTTATGTGATCCCTCTTTGTCAAAAGATTTGGTAAATGAAATGAGAGGGTAGAAGAATTCCATTTATAATGCTTCATCGCCTTCACTTCACGCCACCAGTACTCTACAAAGGAAAACGTTCGTTTCGAGTGAATTATGTTTGTTGAACATATATTTACAAAAATCATCTCAAATCTTCCGTTCACTTGCCTCGCGCAATTTAATTTTAACCTAAAATCTAGTTTGTTTCATCCCCGTCATTTCATTTCGACTTACGTTCATTGGTAAATTACTTAAAGTAGATCGCTGCTGGCGTAGCGTGGCAATTTTTACACTCACGATCAGTTCAATAATGTAACACATATTCCTCCAAAGAAACTTTTTAAAAACTACATACAAATTTGTGACTACATACTAAAATTGGGACTTTTGAAATTAGCCGCCTATGCAGGCAGGTTTGTTTATGTGACTCAACAAATCCAAATTTCATGAGCGATTTATTACGATATTTAAGCGCGAATGAAAACTTTTTGCTGATTTTCAGATTTCAGTCTGCTTTCAGGGAAATAAACAGCTCAGCTCATGGAAGGAGAGCAGATGTGTTCCACCAATAAAAAAATCTCTGGGTGAACGAGAACGAGACATTCTGCTTTAATTTCCATGATGATAATGATGACAACGACAATGATTATGAGAAAAAGCCAATTCACAAATTCATTTCTTTATGATGGTTCCAAGTTCCAACCCCTGGATCATTACCCAAACTTTAAAATGCTTTTTAATGAGGACCATTGACATAAGTTTTCTTTTATTGCTCACTCCTTTAGCCTACTCTCCATATTACAGGGTATGCAAACAATGCCAAATGCAATGCAAATGACTTCAGCAAATAGCTTCAAGTTGAGCAGAAGGATTGAGTTTGTGGCTCTAGGCTCGGCTGGCTCCTCATACACACAAACACACACACCTTTCTTTCTTTTCTATTCATCCAGCATCCTTAAGTGAAAAGTTCCACTTTGCCTGATCCTTGTCGCAATACATGCATGCCTACTTATTTTCTCATTTCGCAGGTGTATATAACGCAAATTACTTGAGAAGCCTATCAAAAACTCCTTTTGCCTTTAAAAGTTTAGTTGGCCCTGCGTCAAAGTTAAGTATGAGTACTAATATAACCTCGGCTTAAAGGAATATGGAACGCCAGACTGTATGCTCAACAAGTGTGAAAGATGCGAGTAGGTACATAAACCACATGGCAGGCCTCTTAACATTAAAAAAAGAAATGGCTAAAACGCCAGCGAGAACCGAACGTTAATTTACTTAGATTGTTAAATAGTAAAGGAATCTGAAGACTTTTTTTTTAAATAGAAGGCAAACAACTTGATTTTGTCACTCCTCGTTCTTCCACTTAATTCAAGCCAATTAGATTACAAAACATTGAGGCTACAGAAATAAGTTGATGGAAGCTAGTATGCAATATGTTACTTTGCTCTTTACCTGAATCCGATTCTTTTGTGAGGGAGCAGCTTTGCAGAGAGAATTTGTGAAGACATAGAAGCTAAAAAGTTAATGAATGACGACAGGACAAAATCGAGGTTTCCCTGAACGTAATTAATTTGGATGGGATGCCAATTATCTGACAATTTTCATTTTCTTCTGTGGTCCTCCTCATGCTACTCTTCATTACATTTACAGTGAAAGTCAAGAGTACCATCGAGTGTATTTATGTGTAAAATACTTCTATCGTCTCAAGCACACTGTCCAATGAAAATGTAGGCCAGCATCAGATCATGTATTTATATAGCATAATAGATCCATTTTTTTAAGCCAAATTATTCCTTCCTTCCCCGAAACAATCCTTTTCTACTCAAGAACGTGTTCAAGTTGAGGCTGTAGTTTTTCTTTCGTACTTACATAATGGATTTCAAGTCCATGGAATTTTCGAAAGTGGGGGAAATTTCAGACAATAGAACAAACAAGATTTGCTTTAGACGAAGGCACCCTCGATGGTTTGCGTTTTTCTCAGCGCATACACCGCAAAAAAAAATTTAGTCACGTTATATTCAGCCCACTACGCAAAAAAAAATTTGTACGCTTACGTTCACTATGTCACTGAAAGAAACAAGCAATCAAAGTGATATGCTTCAGATACACTCAATCACGGATAATCTTTTTTTCAGACAAACGTAATGAACACAAATATTTCAATTATTCACGAAAATGTTGTGCGCTTTTCAAGTTTGAAAACTGTTATTTGACTGCATGCACGTATTGTCTCCGGAAGACGTTCTTTGAAACGTGCTGAACTGATGAAAACTGTGTGAGTGAGTGACTCTGACAATGTAATTGCGTTTCTATTACACGAACGAGCATTGCATAAGCATTCCGATTTATTCAGACTTTGAAACGAATGAAAAGAGACAAGAGTAGAGATCCTTGCAGACCGTAGACAATCCACGAAGATTTTTTCCTTGATTTTACAAATACATTATAGTTCTTACTGTTTGAGTCAGCAAAAAGCAAGTACGGAGCGTAAGAAGAAAAAAAATTACGGGGGATGATGGTGTAGATGATGATAAAGAATGTGATTGTGGCACAAACAACAAGCGTATGTGAGCTTGTCAAATTGCAATAACAAATTGTGTAGCTTCTATTTTGAAAGTATGTATGTAGTCATGTAAGTACTTTTGCCTGCTTTCAGTAGTGCCAATGAACAATGAGCCAACACTCAGGAAGAGAACACAAAAGAACTTGAAAACTCCATAAGTTTACTCTCCTGTTGATTCAATTCAATGTGAGTCATTGTCACATTCTCCGGAAGAATATGAAGAAGATGATGATAAGTTAATATACCCTTATCAAGATGTTATTTTTCACTTTTGTATTGCAACTAAGGTTTCTAAGACTGGCGGAAATGGTTGTCAATCTTGTTTCGTCATCATCTTCTGAACACAGCTAAAGCTCACGTGTGAAATGAAAACTCATCGAGCAGCACCAAAATTAGAACGTACTAATTCTATTTTCGCAGCAATTGACGCTGATTGCTATGATCGGTGCACTTTATTGTACAATTTTTCTAGTTTTTTTACAATCCTCCGTTCCTTTTGGCTTTTGTGAGAAAAATGCGCATGAACCACATTTGACAGAAAGGAAACCTCAGATGAGATTCCTTCTTTCACGTACTTCCTATATCGTGGTAATAAAGTTGGCTGAGGCCAGGTATGCCTTATCAGCCTGCTCGGATGTTCACCGTTGGCGTGACTGAGTGTGCATGAGCCCGTCAGAAAAATGCTCTAATTTGAAGTGGCAGCAACTTGTCAGCTCGCTCTCCTCATGCGGCCTAACTCCGATTGCGGGAAAAGGAACGTGTCTCCTTTGCTTAAAAAAGAAGATGCATCAAACGAAAAAGCAAACAAAACATGGAAAATGTGTTGTACGAAGCAAGTGTGTTTTTGTACGTAAAATACACACTAAAAGTAAGTCGCTCACTCACTGCTCACCTTCCCCCCCCAAAAAAAAGAAGTAGTAATGGGAAAGCAACAAAGTTTTTTTTCATGAGGAGAAATCGTGCCGTATGAGTATGTTCCGTCGCTACTGATTGCGAGCAAAAATGAAGTTCGTATTGGTCTTAGTTCCCTCCTAATGGAAATGTACATATAATTTTCTTTTCCCTCTGGCTTTCCTGACTCCTCCATGCTACTACATTAAAAAGGGAAAGTATAAAAGCATACACTCAAAGACAGATCTGAAGAAGCCACCAACTTATATGGCTTCGTGCCAAGGTAAACATATGTAAAAGTACTGGCTACTGATCGTGGTGAGTAGTTGTAGCTAAGGACTATATTTGTAGGAGCAAGTGTTGTGTAGTCCAGGACGATTCTAAAGCATAAACAAAAGAACATATATTTTGTTTTCTATGTGTACCTATGTGGCCAATACCATTGGAAATGTGGAGGAAACACAAACAAAAAAAGAAATAATGAAATTCTTTTTCTTGATGTCTGTATCATTCACCCGGACTTTCCGCGTAATCGAACTCCTCGAATTCGCCAGAAGAAAAAGTGTTTGCAGCGCAATTTCGCAGTCGGTATACAAGATAAGCTCATTTTTTTCACTGAACTGACTGAGAGTAACGGAGACTCTCAAGAAAGTCACGCTTTATATATACAAGTGTTTCTGCACCTCGTTTTCTATGTCCACTTGTGTAATAACTTCCCATGTAAAAAAAGAGTTTTTTTCAATTCTGAACTTTTTCAGATAAAAGCCACTTTGGAAAGAGAAATCTGGACTGGTTGAGGTGGTGGTTTGGCAAAACTTTGAGACAAAAATTACCTAATGCAAAAGGGGCCATACTAAAGAAAAACCTCACCAAAATCTGTTTCACGCTGATGTTGTCATGAACATGTGAAATTTTTCAACATTCCTGAACATTTTCAATGAAAGCAAACGGAAGAGTAGGGAATTCATGTGGATTTATTAGAGAGGTTGTAGTTGCAGCTATTACAGAGATAAAGTAGTTTCCATTTCAAGAGAGAAAAAATATTTATTTGTGGTGAAAGTAATAGGAAATGCTTTTACGTTTAAAAAATTGGATAAAGTGTTTCCGCTCTCTACTACCACTTCATTTAGTATAAAGTGAACTTTATGAGATAAAATAAAAAAAATCTGGATGTGGATAATGAAAAAAATATATAAAAGTATTTAGTGGTAAATTAATCTCAATTTCCGGCATGGCATTCCACATTCGTGCTTACGATTTGTTTCGCTCGCTTACAAAAAGTAACGTCACAAATTCATTTCTGACTGGGTTGATGTGTGGTATGGAAAGAACATCATCACACCGTTCCTGTAATTGCATCCAACCATGCACAGGAGTAAAGCGAAAGCAAAGTTGTAAAGCATTCCAGGGAGAATTCGTAAAGGAAACAAACTCTCATGAAATAATACACCTAACACCTCTGGAATTTCCTGGTTTTCCAACGCTAGGGAAACGGTCTTTTTAGATGATCATAATCCAATCCAAACACGACAATTCCAAAAATGTCAACAAGTTTGCATTTTACGATTCAATTAACTGTTACACCTTCGACAGTTCAGGAAAACGATCATCTCAAACTAAACACAAATATTGTATCAAATTCATTCATCTCTCAATCCACACGACAATATCCTCACAGGATAATAGTTGACTTGGTTGCCCTAAAGTAAAAGTACTTATCGATTGAATTCAATGTGTACATTTGTGAAAAAGAGTTGCAAAATAAACTGTTGTACAATGTTGTAGCAGCATAAACCCAATATTTGAGTATTACTATTATTATTATTATTATGGATCATTGCAAACAGTTCTTTAAGGACAAGACAGCTAATCAATCACTATTATCAACCAGAGAAATGAAAAAAGGAGCAAAAGTGTTTCGAATTTTCCATTAACTCACATATCCTTAGATGGTCTCCGACAAGAGAAATAGCAAAGTGTCAGCTTCATTTCCATTAGAAGAGAAAAGTGTGGCAGTAATGGCACAGCGAGATGGATGTGTGTAAATATCGATGTCAAAGTGACTGTAAGAGACAGCGTGTCACTGTCTATTCTCCACCACATTAGAGGCTTAAGCCTCTTCTAAGGTTCACAAAAGTGTTCCCAAGAATTGGGAAATTAAGTTCTTACAGGATCACTTTCGTCCTGGTAGTGTGGCGAGTTATGAAAGCGCTTACAAAACAGGGTTTATTTGAAGAGCGGGTGAAAGTACGCAAATGAAAGAGTCTGTAAAATTGAGCAGAGGAAAGAGAAGCAGGGTGGTTCAAAATCTTTTCTTCTTTTGCTCAAATGTCTCTTCCAGGCAGTCTCCAGTTTGAACTAAGACGTTCAAACTTGTGAGTTCAAACAATTAATAAAAACGTTAAAAGAAACTTGGAAAAGTGAAAATCAGAATGGCTTGAACAAACGCTTTTCCTCTTTTTTTTAATCCTATGCCACTTTATACTTTAAAATCTTTACATTCGGAGTTGAAATTGGGACTTTATCACGCACAAATAAATCTTTCTGATGAGGCCTACGCATGATGTAGTATGATGTCAATGAACTCTTGAAAGACAACGACGGCGTAAAAAGAGGCACTTTTGGCCTTCTTTGGGTTTTTTATTGAAATATTATGCCATGCAATCTCGCTTTCATTTCATCATTATTTTTAATAGACCGAATAGAAAATGTTCCCACAACTTAAAAAATTCTATATTTTCACTATTCGGTATCATCAGCTAGCTACAAAAATTTGTTTCGTTTTACTATTGGTATAGCATTTCCCATCTTGCCATCATGTACAGTGACAGAAAATATCACCGTGAAATTGTGAGGTGCTTAACACGCAAAGCTGGAAAATATGCCTTAGGGAAATCACGAATATATATTTTTGCACTGAGTGCAAATTACACGCGTCAATTACAGTCTCACTAGGATTTTATCAATTTTACGGTTCTCTTTAATGAGAAAATACAGCATCTACTTTCCGCTCTCTGACTTTTCCACATAGAACGCATTCATTTCTATTAGCGTTTCAATCCATGAAATAATAAATTACAGTTAATTCCCCACCAATAATTGCATTTATTCTTAACGCAATTGTTCATTGCATTCATCCAGTCTAGGTAATTTGGTCATATTTTTTGTTTACTATTCCATATTTACTGGTTGCTTATTTTAGTAGTGGATGATTTTCTGTACGGATTTTTTGCTTTTGCTTTTTACTCGTACCTTAATAAAGACTACACAAAGGAGATCTACCTATGTGGAAGCCATTACAACCACAAAAAGTGTGTAATACATAAGAAAACATAAGAGTAAAATAAATTAGTCAAGGTATGTAAGCCTTTTACTGCCTTCACTAATGCGGGAATTTCTTTATATCCAGCAAATGTACCACAATACCCATATCCACGTATAGGTATTATCTGTGTCTGTGTCCCTTCTAATAAAGCACCCACTTTGTTCACCAAAAGTTGCATTTTTTCCACTACATCTCCCTCTCTCCCTAATTTGTTAAGCATTTCCGGTCTGTCCGCGCAAATTGTTTTGTAAATGAGCTCATATCTCAAAAATACACGGTTTCATTTTGTGCACGTACGTGACTAAAAAGTTGAAACTATTATCAAGAGTTGAAACATTTTTTTGTTCCCTTTTACAAAATCTAATACGGCAGTGGCGTAACGCAGCAACATTTTTAGTATCAGATCAGATATAATGTTCTCCCCGCACTTTTTCACAACAAATGAATTTCAATATAGTTATACTTATTACAAAGCAGTACACTTCACTTCCTGGCTCCCAGAATTTCATTGGGGTTGGCATTTTCCTGCCATCAAGATTCTCCACATCTATCACTCATTCAAACCCGCATGAAAGTTCACTTCATCCCCAAGAGAGAATACAAAAGAAGAAAATTATTGAATCCATATGGGCCTTCCGATTATCAACAGCATCATCATCATCATCAAGTTTAAAGACTAACTATAAATTTGTGGAATGAGAATTAATCTAAAGTGTAGAAATGTTCAGATAATGCGATTTTCTCTGAGAAAAATGTTTATCGAAAAAAGCTTGAGTTTTCGATTTATCTAATGTAAGTACTAGTACATTCTTTTTCTCACAACCAAGAAGAATGAGAAGAATAGAGAATGAGCATCGTAAACAAAACAAGGATACCATATAAACCTATGAAACGCAGGAGCGTGTACTTTTACTCGAAGCTTCAAATAGTTTCGGTGGAGCGGAGTAAACATTTTTTGCTTCGCCCTAAGAGAACTGAAACACCAGCGATGTAATTAAATTGAGCATAGATGTAAAAATTGAAACTGTGCCTGCGTGATGCTTTCCATGCTTTTCAGATATGCTTTTAAACTGTACAAAATCCTGGAAGATGGAGTGGAGAAAATACATAATTTTATAAAGCGGCCTACTAGTTGTGCAAAAAACGAATCCTGGTTGTTCTTGTTCACATATTTTGTAGAGCACAGGATATTTCACCTTTCAGAGGAAAATATTGTCGAAAAATCGGGAAACATCCTTATTATTCTACCCACGCACCCAAACCCTATTTCATAATTTGCTACCTCCACACCGCTCCACCACATGTAGATACATTAAAAAGGTGAGAGCTTTCAAGGGGATCAAAATCAAAGCAAATATGTTAGAACCGTAATGAATGTAAATGTGGTGATGAAATTGTAAGCGTTATGCTTAACTCAATATATATAATAGCCATTTTGTATAACAGACCGAGCTTGTGTGAAAATAACATTTCCATGAATTGCCATCGACAGCTATGAGGATTTAATGAGATGCCTCAAATGGGAAAACAAATAGCAACCACAAAGAATTTCGCAAAAATAATGTTGCGCGATTGTAATGGTGAAAGTACTAAACTAACGTAAGTAGTACCTTGGTTTTGCATCAGAAAAATCAAATAAGTATAATAATTACGTTGAAAGGGCTTATAAAAACAGATACAACTAATTGGTTTGAATGGCATCCCTATTGAACTTTATCACAAATAATAACTCCAAAAAAGGGAATAGTGAATAGTTGAATGACATGTTCTAGCTAAAATAAGAGAAGGTTACTTGTGTTGCTGCCGATGCTAATCTAGTTGTAACGCCAAGTTAGGACTATGGAAAAAAACTGAATAGGCAGTAGTTACTTACTAAATATGTATATTCAAAGGTAGAACAAAACCACAAAAACGAAATTACCAGTTTGAGAAAACCGGTAATGATCATCGTTGAAGAAGGATGAATACCCATTAGTTACATACACGACTTTACGAAAGGAAAAAAAGTTGATGGTGAGTAAGTAGACGATCTTTTCGAGTCATAATATAATTTTGTAGGATGCGTATCATTGTACTACACAAAATTGGTGATTGTGAAGGAGGCTGACACGATCCGAAATCACGACCCTAAAAACTAAAGTAAAGAGAATCCCGTAACGTAACAACGAACAATTGAGAGACCACGAATAAGAGTGGATAATGGAGTGACAGCGCTAGAGGAAAGTATATGTATCACATCATGACAGCCTAAAGTAATTTTTCACATTTCTTCAAGTCAAGTTGCATAACTTCACAAATTGCGTACAAATATGGCATTGTCATTAACTGCGCAGGGGAAGACGAGCAAATTTCAGGACATTTCTGAAGAAAATTGCTCAGTTCAGAGGGCTGGGAATTTACTCTCTCTGTATGCCACTCTACATAACACTTACAGCTTCTCCACTTTCATAGGATTCTGTTACGCTTCGATGATTGCTTACAGAAAACAAGTCCATTTTTTTGAAGAAGAGTTTGTCAAGCAAAGGAAAAAATGTTGAAGAAAGATAGTGAAACTGCAAAGCAGAGACTATGCGTTAGCGTTACTCCCACTAACTATGTAAAAAGGAGGAACCGCAACCAAAAACTCGTAATCACTTTCGTGAAGATACACGAGAGCACGTAAATGAGTGCAATATTATTCATCTTCATCAACATCCTCATCCCCATGATGAGATGAGAATCTCTCATCCCACCGCACCACCGTCTCCACCAACAAAATGTTTACTAATGTACCATGAAGAAAGCAAAAAAAATGTATGTGAACGGAAGCGCTTGAAAATGAACCAATTACATGGTACATGGGTTGAAAATAGTGCGGTATTATGAAGGCAAAATGACATGTTTAACATTCAGCCATGTAAAGTATAAAAAAGGTGTAACAATGTTCCTCTCCTACTAAAACATCCTTAACAAAAGGAGAAAATATAAAGCTTTTTTTCTGGCATTGCTTCATTACGAAAAACGCCCATTTTTATGAGTGTACACATTTTTTCTGGCCGAACTCCGCTTGGAGATAAAGCGGACTTTCAATTGAAGTCAAAGTTGTGTTGATTAATATTACAGGAAAAAACATTATTTTCAAAGAGACAATAACGAATTTCGTGAGCATTGTGAGCAGAGACAATAATATTATCATTTAGGGAAATCGTAAAATGCAGATGTATGATTTCTAATGAGGGTCTCTGAATACATTCCAAGTGCGGGAAAGTGATTTTTATCGGATAATTATAGATTGAAATGTAGCGATGAAAATGTGGTCGTTACGATTTTTTTGTTTGGAATTATGGTTCGATGACGCAACACATCTAATACCTACCAACGAGTTCAAAGCTCTCTGCTGCACCTCACCTGTCAATTAATTTGGCTAGCATTTGTGGAACAAGTATTGTTGTGTAGAGGTGCATTATGCAACTCAATCCGTTATTATGAAATGCAATGACATCATGATCATAAAACTGTATGGAAATGAGCAATGAAAGCGGCGTCGGTCAGGGGGGTGAAGGGTGTTGGCATGTGGATATTACCAAAGCACAATTAATTCGAGGGTATATTTAAGACAAGCAGAACTGGAAAATCAGAATACAAAAAAAATCGTACGCTTTCCGGTCAGGTTCAAAAGTTAGCATGCTGTTTTACTATGCTGTGAAAAGAACCGAGCTTAATTCCAAAATATTCTTCCTTAGCTAGGACACCTTATTTAGTCAGGGCGGCTGGAGAGCAAAGCAAGTAATTTTTTTAAAAAGTGCTTTGTTTGTGACCAGCAGCTGCAGGCGTGTGTGCGTTAGTACACGCAGAACTGCACGTCATGAATTATTGATTGAAGCCGGGGATCTGACAATCTGACTGTTGTCGATAGTCGACGTAAACAGCAGAAAATACGCACCTCTATTGTTATTATCATTACCAGTCTTAAAAACATAAAATATCTTTTGTCTAGTAGGCAGTGAGAGGAAATTCCTTTAATTAGGGATTTAAGTTTGATGCAATGAGTCATACAGCGTTGAAAAATTATTATTCAAGAGCAGTTCTATTTTTTAAATTGTTTAAACAAATTTATCCGTACATACATGGGTTTCGATGAAAAAGAATGATAGTTGAGCCGCGTACAGAATTGATATCTGATCTTGAAGTGTACATAATGCTAACTCTTAAATTATGAGTACATCAATTCAAGCCATTTTTTATTTTGTTGGGTCCGTCCAGGTTAGTAAATTTATCACCGTATCTATTTAATCGGAAAATCTTTTAAAGTGATGAAATCTTGATGATTTTGCGTAGGTTGCTTGAAGGTTTTAAAATGCACGTCCTTTTTGTTCAGCCTTGCCAATCAAAACACAAGGAAATGCCTGCACTTGTCACGATCGCTTTGTCAATGATGAGGTTTCTTTTGCCTTTACCAAAAATGTAAAATTGAAGAAAAAGCTGTTTTGACTTTAAAAAATTGCTGCTGTCTTCTATGAATGTTGTCTACATGTCACATCGTTTTGACTCCTGACATTTTACCTTTGAGAAAACACCAGCAGTTACGGTTAAGCCTAGGACTTCTCATCACGTATTTAATCTATAAGAAGCTCACATAAAGTTGGCCATCGTATGACCGACCGACCCCATGTGAGTATTCCATTGAAAATAAGGTCTGATATTATGATAAAGTTGGAGACTCCGTCTCCATAATTCAATAAGAACATTCTTAGTCGGAGTGCCTAGTGGCGAGTTGAATACAAAAAAGCCTGGGTAATAAAATGGTAGTAGGAATACTATAGCAGTCATAATACTACGGGTTCGTTTTCACTCGCTTTTTAAGAATGTTCTCGCTATTTTTTAGTCTAGAAACTGCCAATGACAATTTTCTTATTCACTGCACGCTCCTCACATTTTAATCTTTCGTGATATCACATTTTAAAAGCAGAGTTCCATTTTTCGCGACGATATTTTTTTTCATACTAGTCCACCTGAGCGCAATTGTGATCCACTCCTTAAGAGGATAATTTTTCCCCTTCAAGTGCGAATTTGGAATTTAAAAAGTTGGTTGATTTTTAGTACACTTGTTGATTACACAAGACCTACTAGGAAGAGAAATGATGCCATAACTTATCCTTTCGTCCTTCCTTTGAAAATACTGAAGAAAGGCTTCAATTTCATTCTTCTGCCAACGCAGTTTTCACTTCTTATATAAATTTATCACAAGAAGCCATAAAGTTGAGCTGATTCCGGGCAGAATTAAATTTAATAAATACATTTGTGAAACTAGTGAAGAGCCAAGAGCCAAGTAATAATGGCACTCATTCTATTGAATAGAGGAGAAGTATGAGAAGAGATAAAAATAAAAATATAGTATAATCCTCGCTATTTCACTGTCCTTCTATAGAACGTCTCCTCAAAACCTTCATTACGGATGTGTTTGGGGGGGAACCTTTACCTTTCATCACAGGCATAGAATTTATTTGAAAAAAAAAGTCTATTCATATTTTTGTTGACAATCAGACGCAACTTTTTTTTCTCTATATTCGTATCTAAAGAGGTGTAGTCAGGCACCAAAAAATAATGAGCTTTGTAATATTCATGTTGGGTCATAAAGCATGCTTCATATTCATACTTAGTTTATCCACCCTTACGTATTTCTTTCCTTCTGAACTACCCACACACACACACACACGAGTATTTACAAACCAACCACTTTGACTCTCTCCGCGGCCCACACATTTTCACGTGCAACTTTAGTAAAGACTAAGCCAAAAGAAGTGATGAAAGGGGGGAGACAAAAGAATTGTACATTCATATTCTTTCTTCCCTATCTCTACAAATCCTTTAGGGATACTGTTACTAATGCAAGCTTATAGGAAAAACAATCGAAATGTCTTTGCTTTTAAAAAAAAATTTAAAAGAATTTCCTCGCTTCTTTAAGGGGACTAAGGTAGTGATGCAATATATACTACTATTCCCGGAAATAACCGTAGGAGCTAATGGTCTATTTCTATTTCTACGGAAAGCTTTAATACTCCCTTCCCTCCACGAGGCGGGAAGGAGGAGCGGTGAGGAAATCAGAAAGGGGTATAATACGAACTACGTGGATTATTATATGGTCTCTTAAGATGTGATAATGTGAGCAGTAGTAACTATATCATTGCTTCATAGGAAAAGGAAAGTGAAAACTCTTTCCAGAAAATAATATTTAAGTAAACGACTCACCGGTAGGGTTTGGCTCACCAAGAGCGCACAAATTCAAAAGGAGCCAAAGGCGTTTCTTTGAGATATTAGAACTGTCAATAACATAAGCTAGTATGGTGACTTCTCTTAAAAGAACGAAGGATTACATTAGAATTAAAATCAGAACTTATTTTGTGTATGAATATTACTATTGTAGACTATTCTTTCGCAAACGAATTGAACAAAATTTTTACCCATTTTCCCAAAAATGTAACAAAGAGTAACAAAGCTACACTAAACTGTGATCTTGACTAGGAAAAAATAAGTGCGCTTTGTAACAAGTTTGGTCAGATTTTTTGTGCAAAATAAGTAGAAGCATAAAAGACAATTTTTTAAGAACCCATCATTAAGAGAGCCAACTCGCTTGTTTGAGTTACTCAACAAATATTATCGTGCAAGAGGAAATATTTAGAGAAGGGGAACGCACATTAAATTTGATTCTTTTTACAACGAGTTGAACCATTACGGATAGGGAACGTGTCTTCTCTTCTCCGGAAGAATGGATGCATGGCCTTTTCGCAGCTTCATTGAAACTCCAGAAGTTTAGGCTACATTGAAAAATACAATCTTTTCGGAGGTGAACAGAATAGATGGCTCGATATTGATGTGGGTTTGTGAAAGTGAAAAAAAATTCTAAAAATGTTGTTCGTTATGTAGGTAGAGAGATGATGATAGCGATATGTCTACACTCTTCTTCCATATCACACAACACAACTCATTCCATTGATTATAGTATCCTTACGTTTGGAAGAGAAAGGCAGGAGAAAGCTGGAAACAAGGAAATCTTGTTCCTTACTAAAGAAGTTACATTATTAACGGAGAAATGAAGGAACATATATATAACCCAATTTGCTGTGCTAAGAAAAAGCTTTAAAAAAGTTAGTGTTTCAAGGAACAACAACGCTGGCACACTGTTGGAAAAATTACGACAAAATTTTTAAAAAGTTTTTCAGTAAGCATAAGGAAACATAAGCTAAAGTTTTTCTTCGAAGTATGTTTTTTGAAAATTAGTGGGCGAAAAAGTAAAACGATGCCATTTAACTTCAAGATGACTTCCTTATTTTCTCTCTCCCTCTCTCTCTCTAGGAAATACTTGGTATCAAGTATCAACACAAGAACAACGCCTCGGCACATGCTGGTGGGCGATGGTGGTGGGAGGAATGCGTTCATAATGGATGGAGACATATTTCTGAGTAACTGCTGAGCTTTCCCTTGCTTACTTGTTTGTGTGGTTGTTCAGTAAACTGTTCAGGATTTACTGAGAAGATTGCAAAAACAATTTAAAAAAAAACTAATGGAACACTAGATCATATTATACTTGTGCATACTTACTTAGGTATTATACAACATAGGTCTGGTGTGGTTTTGGTTTATAAATAAGTATATGGTTCAGTCTATGAGTCTATCGACATTGTTGCAAGTTGCAATACAGAAGTGCTTAATAGATTAAAGTGTATATATGCGTGTAAGTAGGTGTGGGCACAGGTAAACGGATGAAAATGGAAGGGGGAAAGAGTCGCGTTTGCTTAGCCGTGAAAGTTACACAAGAGACTATGGACAATTGGGATTAAGGTGCGTTATCATTCTAGAACTTACGATGTAGTTCAATGTGTGTCGTGCACACGCGAATTTGTTTGGGTGGAACAGCCCTTTTTTTCACTGTTGCAGTGTAACTGAACTTGAAAGTTACGACAAAGAAAGAAAATTATCGTGAAAGCATGTAACATAATAAATGATCATGGGATTGCTGTAACATCACAGCCAGCTTTTTTCGGTGTAGATTGTGAATGTTTTTGTAGGCAATAAATGAAAGAGCGAACATTTGTTGTTATAATAATAATACCAATGGATAATCGTAAACTTTAGTGTCGTTTTATAGGTAGGCAAGCTTCGTGATAAAGCTAGTTTGTGAGTGTGTCGGTCCACACCAAAACTGACCGAATGGACTGGACAGCGACTAAAAATCGACATTTCAGTTCTTCCAAAGCTTTATAGAGTAATTTGAATGAGAAACTGGAGAAGCGTCAACCAAACTTGTGGCAAAATACTCGACTCTTTGACCCTACATATTTTTGCTACTGTTTTACAATTTTTTTTACAATAAATGTTTTCCTGAAAACCGCGAGCACACGAGCCACAAGTCAGAAACGAAAGACAGATAAAAGGCAAGATCGTAAAAAAAAGTAGTCTAGCGTGCTTTTTTCCACGACTAGAATACACTATGCGAGCTGCTCGTGTATTTTATTTCCTCTACCAAGATTCTCTCGATGTAACTCGATTTTACGGACAACTTTCTTCACTACTAACCACTGTAGCCACGAAAAAAAGAAATTTCTGACTTTCGAGAGGGAAAAAACGGCACAGCTTAAGGAAATGTAAAAGGCTTCTACTCGTAATCGAATTACCGTTTACCAGTGTAAAAGAGAGATGGGAACGTATACTCATACAGAAGAATCCACGCACCATTCCCTAAAAGGCGTCTAAGAGAAAAAGACAAGTCTCTTTTCCTATCTCGATGAAATGACGAAAAAAAATCTGTGAAGAGTTCAACCGGTTGTTGTTCATCATCATGAGAACATGAGACTTTGGAACATGTCACACCACATTCATGGCGTCCAGCCACAAAAAAACTAAGACAGAATGACGACAAGAGCATGAAGACGATAGTGATCACTGATCACTTGCATCCTCCCACGAGGATGTTAGTATAAAAGGAAACAATATAAATAGAAAAAAGTAATCTCACTCCTTTGGTAAATATTTTTACTGCCATTGTCATGCGTACGTTTATTATTATACTTCAAATGCAGGAGAGAAGGCAACGTTTAGCGATTTTGTACGATCACCGACACTCTAACCATCTATCTCGAACATTACATGGAAGAATGACCTTTACGATGATCATACATGCAAAAAGACATATTCTTATCTATAGGTCATTCTGACTCTTGGTTTAACTTTATGATAGACAGCTTAATTTATGTACTTGTTAAAAATAAAAATATGATTAAAAACCGCATGCAAAAGACCAATAAGCTTCATTTATTCGCGAAGAAGAAGACTCATGAGAAAGTTTGAGCTTCATAAAAAATCTTGATGATGATCGGTTCAACTCACTCAAGCGTAACATTTTTTTCTTTCAGCAAAACATAATTATGCTTTGCAATGCTTCCTCTTTGCCAAGAATATCAAATAATGAGCTTGATTGAATAATGGGATAGATTACATTTTTGAAAGTTTTATGGGGAGATGCATATGTCAATAGAAATAAAAAAAGAACTTCATTCATTTTACAAGGATACGATGCCAATGATCACTTTTTTTACAAGGTTGTATGGCCCTCTTAATGTTTTATTATATGATTGGATTTATTTCAATGCCTTGCATTTCATCAAATTGCGTTGGTTTGGTTATGTATTAGAAGCGTTTTTGAAAGCGATGTAATGTAATAAATGCAGTGTGAAGGATGCGCCAAAGAAGGCAACTTTTGGTTTGGGAACCACACCTAAAAACCTAATATCATTATCGATTTTTCTCCTTTTCCTTTGATTGATAATAAAATTAAAGGCGACATTCCCCAGTAACCAGACATTATAGGTACATACTGGAGACGGAGTCGAAGAAAAAATGAAGTTGATTAAATTCTGTGAGATGAATGGATGAAAATTGAGATGAACTCATGGAAGAAGTCTATGCAAGTCAACAATGATTCGAATTAATTTTAACTATGACGTAAATAAAACAGCACATTCTATGAAGAAAAAAAACATTTAATGATAATGTTTGCAGTTAGGTAACAAGTGCAAAATTGAAATATAGTACATAATAGAAAAGAAGAAGAAATAAATAAAATAATAAAATTTATGTACTTACACCGCCATCCAAAAGTAAAAAAAATAATTCAAGTCGAAGGTTGGTGATATTACTGTGAAGTTGTTTAAAAAAAATTGCATGTGTCACTAGAATCCTTCCCCGTATTCACTCACTTCAATTAAGGGGAAAAAATGAGTTGTGCACAAAAAAGTTTCGGCATCAAATAAAAACACCACAAAACTTAACACTTTATCGTTACTTCTATTGCAAACACAATACGAAAGAAAAGAAGAACAACACAATAATACAAAAGAGTACACGTTCGAGACAAAGTTGCAATTACTATTTTTATGTTGAAATAAAACTATTGTAAAAGTTTTGTGGCAGTGGAAAACACCTGGAAAAGTAAAATGATTAGCAATTTAGCCCGACAACGTTCAACTAAAAACCTGAAATGAAATTTTTTATACGTTGAATTGTAAAACTTAAATTCGTAAAACAGGTAAATTATAAGCTATCCAACAATCCAACTTTTTGGCATAATTGGGCAAAAGCAAAGTACATATCTCTTAAGCAAAATACTTTCATGCTGCCTACTTAAGCTGAAAAGAGAAAATGTTAAAGCTGATTTGACTTCTTCTAAAGCCTACCCTCATCATGGAGCATTAGCATTCCATCATTTTTACTTAAATATGACTGACTAGGAGAGTAACTAGAGGAAAGGAAACAGTGAAAAGCTGAAAACGAGAGCCGCTTTCCTTGTACTTTTTCCTTTCTTTCATCTCTGTCAACAGAGAAGTTTCTTTCTTCAAAAAAGAAAAAAAAACAAAGAAAACTGTAGAAATGATTTCGCTTCCCATCTTTTCTGGGTGAGTTTATTGCGGCATTATTACACCCAAGTTAACCTTCAAAGGAGTATGAGGGTGGGGAAGGGAAAAACACGGGCTCTTTTACTTTTAAAGCGTACAACGCACACGAGACCAATAAAGACGGAACGGTTGGCAAAACATTAAAAGACAATCGAAGAACGCATGCGGCGCGGTGGCTCCGCATCCTCCTCAGAGATCGTATACAGAAATTATATTATAATGTGTAGCACTCAAGGCACGGTTTTTATTCCGTTTTGGATAAGAAAAAGTGGCGCATTAACATGCAAGTTTTAGTCAAAAGCGTCCTTCATGAATTGTATGTTTTTTTTACCTCCAGGGAATTAGGAAAGTCTGATGAAGAAATTCATTTGAATCTTTCCAATACCAAAGGGAAAAGAATATGTTTGCTCTGTAAGATGAAACTGGTTACTAGTTGCTTTGCTAATGGCATTCTCCAACCAAACAAGTGTGTGCATACAATGACGTTTACAACTGCTCTTTTCGTCCGTGGTAAAAAGAAAATCTACTGTAGGGAAAAATTACAATCAGTGGAACTCTGAGAGAAAGTATGTGAGTCGACTCATGATAATAGTTGAAGAAAGTCACACGTATCAACAGAGAAAATCTTTTCATTAACCTTAGGCTGTGTTGCTGTGTGTGTATTTACTACAAACGAAGTTCACCAGGAGTTACTTTTAGCGAAGTACTTCTTAAAAAATAAGATGATTACGAAAGCGGAAAATGTACAAGAAAAGAAACGAGAAAGTATGTGATTCCAAAATTTCCATCTTTTGAACAAAAATAACAGTTTATTCCGAGCACGGGCTTTGCGCTTGCAACAAAATATATTCTTTTTTTCCTTTCAGAAAAAATTGTGAAGAATGAGATGGTTGAATTAGAGCAGAGAAGAATGCTTGTTAGCGTTAGCTAACCTTTATCTTCATTCTTCATCCAAAACTTTTACTTGAATGACTCAAAATCGGAAAATGAGGTTGATATTTTGCAGTTTATACTATATTAAAAATGCAAATGACTATAGATTATAGCGACATACTCTGATGCTGATGCTGATAATCTTGCAAAAGCTTTTCTTTGTTCAAAAGGATTTGATTTGTCACAATCTAGGCTGAATCCTGAAATGTTTATTTTAGCTAAAAAGTTCTCATTTCTTGTGCATACATTTCCCAAGCCCTCTCCAAACGAAATACATGAGAATATGTACGGCTTACACCGCGAGACTTGGAAACTCATCATAACTCATAAAAATCAGATTTGAACTGATGATGACTGCTTTCTCAAGTAGCTCCTTCTCCAAAATTTGTTCTACTTATCAATTCGCCACATAAATTTTGTAATTTCAACTCACATTTATATAGGTGTGCCTAATAATATAGAGATGTATAAGTAGAGGTAAGTATTTACTTTTCCTTGCAAAGCAAAAGTAAGTAAGTAGCTTTATACATATTAGCTTATTAGTAAGTTCTTATAGATGTTCCTGGGTGGAAACAATTTCTCGAGCCCACATAACTTCCTTCTTGTAGTTTATCCCATCACATGTGAGTTGATGATGATGACTCCTCCAAGTCCTCTGGTATATCAACTCACTGTTCCCTCCTCTCGTGCCTGATTCTCTCTCATGCCCCAAACCATTTGCACTTTCAATTTAGCTTTTTTTCTTATTCTTCCAAACACATTTTATTTTATTAGGAGAGGAGTCTACTCACTTACTGGGAAAAAGGCCACCGAACGTATAATTTAACCTTTAGACACATACATGTACACAAATCTTTCCAGGAAAAATATGTTGGAGGCAACGAACCATAAATGCGTTCCAGAACCAGAAGAAATCTTAGAAATGTCTGTGTCTAGAGGTTCAATGTAAAACGAGCATGAATGCATTACGCGCGTCGTCGTCCTTTGTAAATAGGAAAAGAAGCAGCTAGTCCAGCAAAAAAGAAAACGCGAGAAATGCAAAGCAAAAAAGCCTCACATTCCCTGATCGAGCTTGAGAAAAGATACGCATTGAACAAGCTTGATTGAGCATACAGAATGGAAAAGAGGCCTTCCCAGATTACCCTTTCCTGCCAAGCGAGACGTATTTACAAGCAATGAAAAATTTTTAGGAGTGGAGAATATCGTATGAATTAATAATAAAAAAAAAGCAAAATGCATCGGAAATATTATGTGGTAACGACGAAGAGAAATAGTGCTTTTCAAAGCTTTCCTATCAGAAATACAACATGATCAAACGAGCAGCAGCAGCAGATCAAAAGAATGAATGCGGATTCTGGGATCTAAATCAAATCAGGATTAAGGTAAAGAAGATAATGTTACGTACAGGCTCCGGATGGTGGATGCTGAAGCTGAATCGAGGTCTTGTTTCATCCGTTTCAACAAAAAATGTCAGACGAGAAGTCTTTCTATAAACTTTAGTCTTCAAAGACACTTATAATAATAATAAAAGTTCAATGATTTCACATGAAAAACTTGGTCTTGAAACTTTTCTCTGTAAGATCCATAAAAAGAGTTTTAAGATTCATGCAAATGTGAGTGCGGGAGCGTTCACCCACCACCACGACGATGTACAGCGATCACTCTATACTACACTGGACCATGAAATGAACATCCAAAGCGATTGAAGTATGTATAGAGCAACAGCGGCACAACCAACTCCAAGACTCTTGGATTGTATAAATAGAGTATTACTTAAAGAACGAAAAACTTGTCTCTTTACCATAAAGTTACGACGATCGAGCACATGTACATGCAATCCAAGTAAAATTGTAAAACCAGAAATGCTTGTACAACAAACGTTTTTCCTCTTTTAAATATCAAGTGAAATAGTGCTAAAGTCAATTCAAGTCCACATATTAAACTAGACTCAAAGTATTTTATGTCCTTTGCTTCCAGGAAAGAGTCAAAAGACGAAAGAGATTCTCCGTCAAAGATCCAACTTGTTTACGATTCGATCACGATTCGTTAAAAATAGGCTTTTATTGCAATGAGTCAGACTCTCACTTCTCCGGCTCTGGAGAAAAAAAAAACTGGAATAAGTCGAAGAAAAGTCGTTCTTAAAAACCTCACAGTAATGTTCTTTTGAAAAGTGCATAAAAAGTCGCAGTTTGTTTTTTAATGCAGTTTGATGTTTAGCCAATCAAAATGAAATTCTGCTGAGCAGTATGCATAACAATATTACATTCACTCTTCATGAAATGAACTCGGTTTTTGTACACGTAAAAATGATTTGCTTCAACTCTCGTTGATGATGATGATAGTGATGATGGTCGATTGACGAGCTGCAGCTGCTTCTACTTACTCGTTGAACACTTATTTTTTTTATTATCTTTGATTTAAGTTCCTTGTATGTAAATTTGATAATGATTTTGTACGAACATGAAAGGGCATGACTTTTCCTTGTACGGTCCTGGCAATAGTGTTTTGATTTCTTGACCCTAGCCTAATGATATGAATGAAAGTCTATTTCTATCCATCTAAAAATTGAACACCTTTAAGTTGAACTGGAGAATGTTATAAGTCATAACTTATCACTTTTTGTTTAATTTTTTAACCGAAAGCAAAGAATGTTTCAGATACCGAAAACAGATTACATGTTTGGTTTGCTTTCACAAAATAGTGTCCACTAAACTTTGGCTTTTTACTACCATGTCAATAAATATCCTATTTTTAATCTACCTAAAATATAGAATTTGAAGAAACGGAGACGTTGTTCGGCCTTGTGATATTCTGAGTTTTAATTGTTGCACCTGAAAATTGTTAATTCAAATGTATCTTAGGTTGGCAAATCTCAAGGTAGCAAAATTAAAGGGAACGACAAATTTGATTAAAAACGAAAGAAAGATTTATATGGACAGAGAAAACAATTATTTTGCCAATGATCTGTCAAAAGTTTTAACAAGTGTAAAAAACCAATGACTTTGCAACTTCGCCAAATTCAGTTTTGCCAACCAATTGAGACATTCGTTTGAAGAAATCATCATATTTCAAATATGATTTACGTACAACAACGATTTTTTGCTACTCTGGAACTGGTGGGATGGGAGATGTAAACAAAACGTTGCGTGGCTGTGCGTCGCTGCTTCTGTGTGACACAAGACTTGTTGAAGCTCAAGTGAAGTGGCTTGGCCAAGCTTTATCGCCTTTTTTCTATCTTTCTTCTAGAGATGCTGTCTACAAAATCTTAGAGAGAGGGTGTAAGGTGTAAGCACTCCGTCTCATTCCGCAAGCAATTCAATACCGATGATGATGACAGTTCCAAAAAAAAGATGACTTTTTAGCTCTTCGTACTTTTTTTATATTGGACCAAAGAGTCGATGAAAAACACTGATTCTTCCTAGCTCCTTGAGTTCTTTCTGTCAAATCTACTGGACAAAAATATTTAGTTTTTGTTTCCACAATAGAAAGACGAATTATATATGACGAACAAGTAATCGATTTTTCTTCAGAGTTTTACTCGAAAATTACAAAGGCGAAGATCGCCAAGCACTTTTGAAAATGAGAAACTCGCTGCAATAAAAACACATTTGAAAACATCCCACACAAAACAAAAAAAGCAATAAATGCTCTTGTCTGAGTTTTGATGGTGTTTACTATCTCAGCGTCTGTTGTGATTTGAACGAAACAATTTATAAGTTATCTTCTTTTCTATCCATTTCTTCATTATTTCCCATCAAACAATCGTCATGATTACAACCATGAAGAAATAGAAGATGAGAATGATTACAGTGTTTGTTGATTCTAAAACTTCTCCGTAGTGTAGTGGTTTTTCTTCAAATGACGACCTTCAACTTTTTTTTACTCGCAGCCCCTCTCACTCTTCTTCTTTGAGATTGAGATGAGCAGAAGAGCAGATTCAAGCTTGTCTCTGCAATTGATGATGATGACGGTCTAAGCTGCGTTCTTTGCTCTTCTTTTCCTATTATATTTTCCAGCCCGCACTACTCACACTACTTTACTACGTGCATTCCTTCATCTGAATCATTTGACAACTGCACAACAGCGAGAACGAGAAGAAGTTTACGAAGAAGAAAAAGCAGCGTGTCGTGTCTCTCTTCAAATTTTCCTGAAAGGACTGCACAATAGCGAAAAAAAATGTTTTCAGAGTTTTTCACCCTCTCCTCTCCGTTTGCTTCTATTATTCTTTCTCACCCGATCCGTACTAACTGGTTATGGCTGCGTATTTCTTTTTTTTTTCAGCAACAGTCAAAATGTCAATGAAGTACGTAACATTGCATTGGACTAAATGCAGGGATTGAGCTGGTCCTCATAACAAAATAACCAAAAAAAATATCTATGAAAATGCAGTGGAACTTTTGTACCCACTGTTGCTATTTCTTAAAAAGCAAGGGGGAAAATGCTCTGGAATAATGCACGTTCCTCTCATCTCAAACTCAAACGCAACTCGCTTCCTCTTTCATACTCGCAACAACACTCGAAAAAAAGTTTTTTTTGCTGATGATATGGCATGGCAGTGGTTGATGGTGGTGTTTGGTATGTTACGGTGAATATTATACGGATTGTAAAGGACGTTGGCTTTGCCTGCTCCTACTGCTACCCCTAAAAATAAAGCGTAGGCTTCGTTTGGTGGTGGTGGTGGTGGTGTGCCTACAATTTTTTTTGAGAGGGAGAAACCCGAACCAGGAGGAAACTGTGTAGTAGTCTATCAAGGCAATGGTAAGACTATACGCAAGAGCAGTGAATAGGAAATTGACTACTGCCTTTGCTCTTGCTTGTGAGAGCTGCTGTTGGTTATGCAATGCCCGAGCTTCGAGCATTCGGTTTATCATCATCATATCATCCCTCCCTTATTCAGTGTTTCTCATGTAGATCCATGTACACACATAAAGTCAAAGCCATAGCACTGCTTCTGATCGTGAGTGAAGCAATTCAATTCCATGAGAAGAATCCCTTTTTGTAGAGGAATGAGGATGAGGAATACGTATGATAACAAAAAAGTAGTGTATGCCGAGAGAGAGAGAGCGAGAGAGGGAAAAAGGGCTGGAAATGAAACAGAAGTGGAGAAATATTTTTGGGAAGAAACCTGAGGATCCAGTATGTTATTGTTGTTGTTGCATGTTCAAAGCTGGAATTTCGTTTACTTTATGGACCAAAAGGAAATGAGGCGATGGAGATGGTTCAGTCTCGAGTTCACTGAAAGGAAAATTACTTGAGAGAAGGGAGAAATACGAATGCTGTTGTAGCTGGATAGTTGAACATTGCAGGACAAAAGGAAATTCATGTAATGTCTTTACTCCAACCGCACAGCTTCTTTTGTTTCTAAGGAGCATGAAACACATTTCAACTTACTACTTACACCTTGAGGAATCGTATGATACAGCTTTAGAACCTCACAGACGACGACAGAGTAAAAGCAATCTAGTGATTTTTTTCTCCAGTGGAGTTAAAGCTACCGGAACAATAGTAATAGTAGTAATAATACGTCGCCAAAGCTAAAGCTTGAAAAAGTAAAACGTGGCAAAAATGAAAATGGTGAAGAAAGAATGGAAAATTTCCACGAGAAATAATACATTTGATTTTGACTGGGTATTGACCTGACCAAAAAAGCTATTCATCAGGGGAATTGAATAGATCGATACATACCTATTCTATTAATGTAACTTATGGCCCTCCTTACAAAGGAGCTACTTACGAACTTATGTCATTTCCCACTCATTTAGCTCGAGTTTGCAATAAATGGCTGAAACAGCAACGCATTCAAAACGAATTGAATCAGAACCAATTTGGTTATCAATATGTCCGTCGGTCCGTTCACATGAGGAGCTTTGAAGAAATGACCGGGTCATTAAAACAATTATGCAAAAATATCATAAAATTTTATATAATGTGGCCTAGGATGTAAACAGGAAGGAGAAGATAGGAGAATCAATAGGTTTCTATTTTTTGGAATGCTCTTCAAAGTAAAAAGTTGAAAACAACTTAAACATGTACCCCCGGAGGGAAAGGAATGAAACTATTTTATATGATGGTTGATAGTCTAATAAATATATTTACCTTGCAAACGCTGTTTCATACAAGGTTTTCCACGAGTAAAGCTATTGACAAACAACCTTCAGCTACATGTTTACATCTGCGTAAGCTAGGACATTTGAATATAAAAAAGGTTGAATATAGAAGTATCCTTTTACTTGATTATTTATTTTCGTATGTCATGTTCTAATGCTATAGTGACACACACAACAAAAAGAGTTTTGAGGTAGCTTCCGAAATACCAGCAAAACAAAACTTATAACAATAAGCATTACGCATGTACGGGCATGTATGTATGTATCTATTTATACCCTACGCACATAATCTCTATTATTATTATGACTATGACCGATCAACCAACGAAAGAGAAGAATATTTTACGCGTTTATGGTTGCTCAGTCGGTCCATCGTTGCAACAATTTCATTTTTTGAGTTGGAGAGAAAAAAGGACTCCTACGAAAAAGACACTTACGTTTCGTACTTGGAAAATAATGCTTGTTTTCCTGTTTTTGGCTAGTCATTATGCATTAAGTATTCTTCACTTCCTCCTTATACTCTTTCTTTCGTTTGACTGAAATGTCATTTACAAATTTAGGGTGCCAAGGAAACAAGGATAACAAAAAATATGTAATGATGCAAATAAAATATTTACTTCATTTTAAGAATTAATTTAAATTAAAAGGCTTTAAAAATGTTGTTTAAAATTCAAGTTAAATATACTGAAAGGGACTGCGTAACAAAATAATAGAAAAATACGAAATTTTACAAAAAAAAATCCACTACTTTAGAAAAAACTTCGAACATTTGGTTCAAATTTAAAACCAACTCGCCTTTGAGGAGAAATGCCCTGAATGTTTGATTATCGGCTTTGGTAGTCTTCAAAATAGATTTTGAAATAAAAAAAAAGTCTTCGAAGAGGTACAACACCTCTACATATTTTTGCTGTGGTAAAGGCGACCACTGTGATGTTGCTGCTCAACTTCGCCATTAGACTAGATTGAATTCGAAGCCAAGTGGCGTAGCGTGGCATGTACTCATTAGAGAAGTGTTCCAGGATCCATGAAAAGATTTTTCTGGAGAACAGACCAAGAGATATATTGTATATGAAAGGATGAGGCAATAATTCCATGTATTTCAGAATAGGGTTTCCCTTAGAAAAGAGTACATGATTTTTGTGTTGTTTGTGCTAGCAAAAGTCACTCTCTTTTGTTGTATTATTGGACACTGGACATGTCTAAAAACAGAGGAAGTTGATGAAACTTGCGAAAAGAAAAAACTTGTAGATACATTCGTTCTTTCTTTCAAAGGTTTCCTTGCATTTTCATCCTTAGAAATCCTTTTACTCTACCATTTCCCGTCGGAAAAGGTGCGCAATAAATATGTGCTTACACCTTTAACATTCTAGTTTGTAACAGAAGCGGTGGATGAAAATATGTACATGGCATTGCTAGTTTTATTATTCTGCAAATAAAGCAAATATATTAATCGGACAAATAAGTGAGCAGATTACAGCTTGCTATTAGTCATTTTAATTCATTTACCTAGCTTCTACATTAAAATTGATCATTCGGAATAACACATTTCCTGTGGAGATATGTTTGATCAATTATATTCCAGAAGCTAGGTTTCTCAATCCAAAGTGCGGTGCGATTGTCCCGAATTGTTTTTTTAGAACTTTAGAACAGACAGAAGATGAAATTCTTACACCGTAGCATAAACTTATTGAAAAAAGGTGATGAAGCACTATCAATTCCCTTGGAAGCCACTCCGGCTTGGGCTGCCATCTTCAATCTAGAAATAAAAACATTCCTACCCAATTGAAGCTAAAATTTTAACTTTCCTGGTTTTTTGGAAAGACAGGAGATGCTAAAAAATGTTGACATCGCATGCAATATATGCAATTGGTGAAGTTTGACATGATAGGCAAGAATTTATTACAAAGTTAACACGATTATTTCAATTTGGCCGAAACAAAGGTGAAATGACGGATTCAATGAGTTTTGTTGATATAAGAACGATACAGATGTTCATTTTTTGATGTTTTAGTAGGCAGTAAACTGTTTCCAAATTAACCCGAGAAAATTCTCTTCCTTGCGGTGACTTCTGAGATTTCGTGGATGAATATTCCTTGAAATGTAGCCTTGTGGAAATTACTGAAGTTAGAATGTTTGTCAACCTAGAAGGGCTTTATTTGCAAACAAAATATATGCCCTTCAAATGACATTACAAAGCCATGCATGGTCTACACAATTATTTGTTGAGTTAAAAATACTACGGTGGGCTGGCTTTTATTCAAATACCTATATAAGCGGCCTATGTTAAGTCTGAAACTTTTAATTAAGAGATTTATAAAGGCATTTGTAAATAAATTCTATTGGCGTGTATCATTAATACTAATTATTGCAATATTATCAATATTAGCGCTTCATTATTGTTTCCATACTTATTCCAATGCAATTGACTAGAAATCAAAGAATTGGCTAAACATACACAACAAAGACAATGACATAAAGCATACAGCAAGTCATCAGACATCATTTTAAACTTTGGAACGACATACAAACATTTGAATACATGCCAAATCATGTCAGTTGTTACATTTTAATGAATTCCAACATTTTCCCTGTGAATATTTTTTGCGAGGCATTTGTTTTAATACAGGTGTCGATGGCAGTATTTATTCACTAGCTCTTTCTGTTCGCTTTTATATACATCGTAAAAAATTAATGATATTATTGCCACCTTAACTGACTTTATTAAAACACACAAATTGATGTTGTAACGATGCTTTTATATTCCAACCATATTAAATGTCAAAAGCGATAATTATTTTTACCACCTTGGTTTTTCACGAGGTATAACCCTACAAATTATATTACAGTCAGTCATTAGTAAATGTGTGTCATAAAGTTAATGTGGTGAGTAACAGAGTTAAATTACAGTCATTCCGAAATTCGGACAGGATAAAATACGCATTGGAAAATTCAATAAACTTACAGTAATCTGGCTCACAAGGGAAGGTTTTCTTGTATATATATCGTTATAACGGTATTTTTTAAAAAAAATCCCGAATGACTCCAGCTTTAAAAGTTCTGATAAGAGGGAATAATCAGTCTTATGTCCGGCAAAAAAGAAAAAAAGTCTGATCTTGAAGAAACGAATCAAAATTTTCAGTTTTCTATTTCCCCAAAATGCATGTAAAGTTGTTTTTATATAAATACGCCGTTTGGGAGACAATTCAGATATATTTAGCGTATAGTTGCAATTATGAAGCATGGTTTGAAGATTTTTGGTAAATTAAGTATTTTAATTTTAAACTTGTCGGGCTGCTTCAGCATTGTGCACACGATTGTGAAATTAACGCGAAGCAATAAACTCTCAAATGTTTTGTTTTTATTTTTATATCAATTTTCCGCTGCATCAATGAAATTGCTACATATATAATTTCTTCATTAAATCATTATTAAAGTTATTGAAGCAGGTAAATGCTATTTTTTACAATCAATTAAAAAAATGATCACTCCCTCTCACCCCAGTCTTTGCAATTAGTTCATGTTAAAACGTTCCCTTGTTTCACTTATGTGAAATGCACCGTTTCTTTCTTGGAACATATCCCGGGACAAGTAATAAAACTCAGACCATAGAAGCCTGCCTGTTGCCTCATTCATGGGCATTTTCTTTTCATATAATGATCCTATTCTGAAAATTACATTAAAAACTTAGCTGTTGCATGAAACTCAATTCAAATATTCGCGTAATTGACGACGTGGCACTTAATCCAAGTTCAGTTTTACAAGAAATAGTGTTTAAAGGTATTATCTGTTCACCTTCTATTTTCGGTCCATTCTATTGAAGAATTTCTTGATTTAAAAATTTTTTCAAAATTTATTAAACATCGAATAGTTAGCGATTACATGATAAATAAAGAGTAAAACAAGTTGTCGTAAAAATTGTTTAATTTAAGAAATGTATAATTCAATGACAACAAATTGTGGAGACCCCCGTTGTCAACGACCAGATTGTCAACGAATACCACGGGACAACATTGTTCGTCCAGGACTTTACTCAACATCTTCAATGCTACCGTATTCGTGGATGAACCCAGCAAATCCTGGACATTTAAGCCAACAACCAATGCCGCTTCAGTCGCTACCGCAACAACATCAAGGTTTAGTGCACTCATCTTATGGAGAACCAAACGAATGGCTGCGTCGATTCCACCAACCCCAACCACCCCAAAATATGTTCAATCATTTATATCAGGGATATCATTATGATCCACATCAAACCGTTCCAGCTTACACTCAATCGTATCAGCATCTTCTATCCCAAAATTATATACATTCTCAGTTATCCCAATCCATGATTCCTCCAACATCATCAACAACCCAAATAATTCCGGAGTCACATAGTGTTTATAAAATTAATAGCTCTGATCATCCAAACTGCGATCAGCAAACCTCACCGCTTGATATGAGAATCAAGAAAGAACCTGCAAAATTTGTTGAAAAGAAACCCCTAGCCAAACAAAGAGCTTCTGTCACTCGGCCAAAAAAGTCCGAAAAAAATCGTTTCCCCTCCAAAGATCGAAAGGCCTCTAAAGCTCCAAAACTCGCCGAACGGCCTATTTGGAATCCGTATACTGTTGAACCCCGACACGTACGATTTCCTCTCCCTTATACACCACCAGAGACCAATGCGAGGGTGAAAACGGAAAAAGGTTTAACCTCTAAAACCTACAACTGCGAAGCCTTTACTCCACCACAAAAGAATGCAGCTGCGGTGAGACCGCATTCTCCAGAATTTCCACAACCTCTTCCTAACCACAAAAAGTTCCAGTACAAATGCTGGACTGACGGATTAACAACTGAATCATATTCAGGAAACACTCCAAATAAGCAGGATACGAAGGAAGGTAACTAACCTTATTGCACTTCACGATATGTACGTTGTCTCTAAAATATAAGTATAAGCCTCGTCCCCGTTTTTCAATGGGTGTATTTCTAAAAGTAGTAGAAGGGCTTTGTATTGTAAGGGTGTCAGAATAATACTATTATAAATTATAATTGTATGCATTTGGGTTTAATATTTTAAATTGGCTCTGTCCTGTGAATGAAAATAAGTGTTTCCTAACCTCATGCAATACTTTCGGAAATAGGTGCTCCTCCGGAACGGAAAATAAAATGTACTGACAAAAATGGAATGGTCCATGAAATACGCTTGACTCCATTCATTTCTGAGGAACAAGCTCGCGAACGTGTTTACCATCTTGGGGTAAACGGCAAATTACTTTAAAATTTTAAACAAATGTTATATTTATGTGTATTCACGCAGATATACTTATTATGAAAGGTCCATGAGGCCCAAGGTGAAATCGATGCTTTTGGTGCTGTTATCATGACAGGTAATCAATTCCGTGAGAGTCAAAACGAACAAGCATCGCAGCTACAAAGAGTTGATGCTGATGTACTCCATAATCAATAAGACACATTTGCCGGAAGCACTGAGACTTTCGATGAAACACTTTAAAATATGCTGTAGAGAAAGGTTTGTGTAACAGAACCATCGTGTTAACACAATTATAGCTATGTATGGCTATAGCGAAACGCTATCACAACTAAATTTTTTAAACCTAAATTTATTATTTTAGCGGCTAATCTATTTTTGGATGCCATCTTTAAAAATAACTGACTTGGATTATACATGTCTTAATAATGCGCCATTTATAGGGTTTTTAAATCTTTTTATATAAATTCTTTTAGGGTATGAAGAGATAGAAAACAACATTTATTTTGGGCAAGATCCGTAAGGCATAAAACTACGTCAATAATATAGTTTGGTTTAAACATATTAAACATGATATATTAAAATATGTCTGTAAACATAGTTTTGATTTATAGATTTAAACAAATTTCTGAATAGATTAACTAAGTACATTTTAAAATTCAACTAACCACATAAATTAAGTTCGAAGTTTGGAACAGGTTCCGATGGCCCATTCCCTGCCAGAGCTTACTCTTTTACTGTAAAAAGGAACAATACAAAATACAGCTAAACGTATGTGAAATCTTTAATATTACTAACCAAAATAAATTGATTGTTCAATTGACGGAGAGATGCGTCGTGAAACGACTTTCTAATGCCTGGTATTGGATTTAAGTTATATTGCACATTTTCCAGTAAAATAATTTTTGTAAGCGTGTACATATTATTAGTATTTAAATAAAATTAACGTATTATTCAATTTTTAATTCTTTCTCTTGCATTTGAACGCAAGCTCGTATGAGCATAACATTGCTACATTTAAAAAAAAATCAATTTCTGTTTCATACGGCCAGGTACGTAAGGTGAGAGGAAAATAGAAAGAAGATACTTTCTGTAAGGCAGATTCAACTAGTAAAACATCGATATCTAAAATAAACATTAGAAGTTAAACCAAAACTTACACGTGACGTTTTTTGCAAAAATATTTTAACTACAAGCGGATAATGATAAATGTAAGGTTCAAGCCATTTGTAATCAATCAAGCTCTTTCATCAAGGGTGACAGATTTCTTGTTGTGTTGTTGACGAATTCTGAATTGTGTAAGTTCATAGGCTACTAGGGTAGCAAACAGATTACTTTACCACTTGCTATTAAATTATTAAATAAGCTCTATTTTCAAATGAATCTTTTACAGGAAAAACTAGCATTATTCGTTTGTTTTTATTGAAATAAGTATATTGTTATAGGTTAGTTATACAATCCAGTTTGCTTCAATTACTCTATCAACTTGACAAGAATGCGTAATATTGATAGATCTAGTATGCAGCATTGCAGCTTTGGTCAACATACTATTTTGCTGTGGCAGTGGGGCAGATTGAGAAGGAAGTTATGTAATTCCAAGCATACATCCGAAAACTTTTGAATGAATGTATGTCACTTCAATAATGTACAAAAATTGTGACTGAGAAGGGTATTGAACCTACATTACATGTAGTAAAAACTGTTAAAGCGATGCGGAAATGGCAAAAATACAAATTAGATAGAATTAAGCTCACGAGAGATTCCGTTCACATGCTGATATTTATTGAAAGAAAAATGTGTACACGGAATGGCACGCAATTATAATCAGTGGCATACATTCAATAATATTCATCTTGCTTGGGCATCTCGATCTCGATTGGGGAAAACATTAAAAACCTGTTACATAATGACTCTGTCTTGCTCTGTGTACGGACTAAATCAGCGTCAACCAGTTTGCATCATGGGCAATTGGTTTTGGTACATTTACAAATTCAAAATGACATTAAAGACATGAAACTGAAACTGAACTGATTTTTTCTTCAAATACATTGCAACAATGTATCATACTTACATTAGTTGAGTATATCTTTGCTGCTCATTTTTATTCAAATTTATACTCTCCAATGAAATGGGGGTAAAAACTTGATAGGAAATGACGCAAAGATAAACTGGAAAAAATAACTTTAAGTAAAAGCAAGTGAAATGATATACTTATAAGTAGGACGATGTTATTCTTATTCTTTCATTATAAGTGTAATCATGCAATGAATAAACATGTCTCTGAACTCTGCTGGATACATTATGCACAAATGTGATTCTCAATAATTTTTGCTAACTTTGTTCAGCTTCAGGCAGAGCGTGAACAGAATTCAGTTTTACAAAACTTGTATGCATTCCGATTTGTAGCTGCTTTGAATCTCATTAAGAACTACATAGTTTAAATATGAGATCGTCCAGTTTATGGAAGTACGTGTAGAGTTTGTATTCTTCCATTCAAAATCTCCAATCTCCACCTGCACACATCAATTTGTGCAACAAACAATGACTGCGATGGAGAGCCGCAATAAAACGGAGCAACTCATCTATTCTCATGACAGTGCGAATTGTGACCTTGCATTTGCCAAGCAATAGTCTCATCCCTTTCTTTGGTTCATTATTTCAGCTTATGGCTGAATCCAATTTTAAACCAATTTAATTAAACAAGTTCTCTTTCATAATCTTTGGTTAATTCCTGCTATCCCCAAATATCGCGTACATGCATTTTTGTAAAATATAGTTGTCAAGAATGTAGTACCTGTGAAGTACTACACTCACAATCAAGAAAGATTGCTATTATGTAACTATTCATGTGAAGTAGAGGATTGTTGTAACTGCAAACAAAACAAGACAGTGAATGGGCAGACTCGCCAGGATCACCATCACCACCTGTAGTTTTGCATACGACAGGAGTAGGAAACACCAGAGAAGGAAAAGCAAAAGCATTTCTGGGAAAAGAACAATACTCAACAATATAAGAAGGATGGAATCTTCTGTGATGTGATGATGTGCGTGTATTACTCAGTAAAAATGATAATAACAATGCGTCTTGTGCTTTTAACATCCAGGATTCCAGACATAGAAATGGAAGTATTACGCAAATACGGCACAAAATTGCAGTCTAAAAGATCAGCAAAATTCGGATAAATTTAAGTAAATCGGATCAGCATATCGATCAGTTTTAAAGTTCACATTGATGTGAAATGGCGGGGGTGTGTGACAACAACTAATTTACTCATGCTGACATGCACGCGGTACTTACACTTCTTTCCATAAAGGAGTCACCTAAATAAATTTGTGATTGTGATTCCGTGGCAATGACATCCGCGTCATAATTATGTGATATTGATAACAATGGGTGTCATCGTCATCACCTGAAATATTAAGATAAATCACATTTGCTAAACCTAGATCGCCAAATCTATCAGTAAATGATAAAAAAATAAAAGTAAGTCCACACTGTTGTATCCATTCATGAAAAATAAATAATACATGAGATAACTTGAAAACTTATTTATCGCAAATGTGTCTGGTATCTATCTACAAGCAAATATTTCGATTGTCATTAAACTTGAATGCATGTATGCAAATCCCTCACTTTTAGTGTGAAATGTTGCAGAATTGAGAGGAATCAAGTTGCATGCAAATAGAATTATTTCCGTGTCATCTCTTTAACAATCGTAATCTCATATTTTCACGCGTTCAAAGCATGTGTATTGTAGTGTTCTATCGGCAGCTGAACTTACTTACCTGACGCAAAAGTGTACAGAGTTTCTTATCGACTTTTAGTGTTTAGTATAAACAAATTTGTTCCAAATTGCAGCAGCCCTGCTTTAACCCACTTTGTTGAAACGAAGGTCAAAATCACGGTGATGACGCTTTATTCTGCATATCTTTTAATGAGAAAATGTGAGTCACGTATGTGATATATTAATTGTGGCAATCATGTACATCATTTTGACGGATTTCATCAAAAGGAATTAAGGCTAAAAATCTCTACAAAAATCATCCATAATAAACATTTGAGATAAAAGGATTTTACTGAATGCTGCAAATTAAAAACGGGAGAAAGATTAGAATCCTTGGCTGGAAAATCATGTCGGTCATGAATGCATAATTTCAGCAATAGCTAATTGAGTTCAAGCTGCTATTTCTAAATCAGTATAATGCAACGAAAGATTCCTTGAAACACTTTTTATTTCATATAATTTCTAATTTTTCCTTTCGTAATATCAAATTGATTGAGCATAAAGACGAACATGAATCAATAAAATGTCACTAATTACTCAAGTTTAGACAATGTGGACTTCATTGCGTAATCAAGTGTGACCTTACTCTTACTCATTTGAAAAGATATGGCTTATTCAAAGTCGCTTGTGAAATTGTGTTCGTTTAAATTAATTGGAGATTAGTCAAACGTATTTCACAATTTGTAATCTAAACAAAAAAAAACACTTTCCCCACCACATTGAGTTTGTGAAATCTTTTTGCAACCAAACGAAAAGTTGGGAAAATAATACTCCATTTTAAGTAAACTGAGGAGAGAGAACTAGTCTGTCATGACTTTTCGTGGAAAAAGGGTAATTAATTTGATATAAGCTTGACTTTTCTAATGTGCAAAATTGCTTTTTTTTTCAGCTGTGAGGCCAACTTATATCATCTTTGGGAGATTGTCCATACCATAACCTTTGCCAGATTGAAAATTCTGATGACAAAGCAGAAATTGAGGAAACTTTGCATCGCAACTGAAACGACGCAATAGCCGAAAACGATTTGTTTTTTGCGGCGATCGACAATCAAGAAAGTCCAGAATTGAAGAAAACATGCTTACCAGTCACTGCTAATACCTTTACTGTGTGAGATGTCTCATCTCTGTTCACGTCGAATTTAAAACGGACGAGGCAATCTAATCCACTCTTTGCGGCTAAGTGACCTCATTCGTTTTTCTTACCGAGATTAACCGAATCCACTTCATCGAAATGAGAGACTCCTTTCTGATTACAACAATCTGCAAAACCATCATCTTTATGCACCGCACAAAAAACATCTCAAATCTCATCATTTCCAAGAGTCATACGTAGGCAATTTCATCATAATCATCAGCTAAAAGCTCAGAGATGCATGTGCCAAGGAGAAGTGTTTCAAGTTTACATATCTCTGAAACTCAAGTGGAGTAGACAAATTTGAGATAGAAAAGCAAGCACTTATATTATGGGTAAGTCGGTAAAAAGACACGTTTATCCTAGTGTTCGTTTTCAGGAGGAGGCGGATGATGAAGATGAGACTCGGAATATTCTGCTGTTTCAAACCTAATAATAGATTATATTTTTTATCGTTTTTAGTTCACCTACCTGCCTTGCCTTGTTTCGCTTTGCGCCTCCTCAATGTACACGGAGAGGTAATTCACACTAATTTATTTAAATTTCTTTCATGTTTGCATTCAATCTACATCAGTAAACTGAAACCCAAGTGTTTAAAGCCTGTAAAGTAAATAATGTCTTTTTTTTCGTAGGCATATGAATGTCAGCATGAACATGCGCTTTGCAGACGCAGTCTGCATCATCCTCCATCTAACAACTTCATTTCTTCTTCATCATTCACAATTGCAACCCAAACAGGGTCCAACCACTTGAGTCGATAGTGTCGACTGTGAGGAAGTTGAATCAATTTTTTTTATTGTTGTGCTATAAGTATGTGCAGATATGTGCTATGCATCGTGATTACGTTTTAAATTTAAAACACATTTTATCTGTGAAATTGAAAAGTTCCAAGGGAAATTAGCAACGTGATGTGCATATGATGCGTACATTACATACATGCATCCATGATCTTTGAAACGGAAAAGGCACGAGTTCGCAGTTTGAACTATAGATACGCCTTTAGCTACCGACTTACCATTTTTTAGTCTCGGATTTTAAAAAAGCTGGCAAGACAAATGTGTATTAAGAAATCGTTGAAGTGCGGCGGAAATTCAAATCCGCTGAATGCGAGCTTGCAACATCGTCCTGATTGAAATGAAAATGAGTATAACGTGAGCCAATGTTATCAAAGAAAATCATCAACTAATCTTGCTGCCCATTAGCGGTAGATATTGCAATTGCAATGCAATGTGCTCCTAGAACAAAGGACTGAGATGAAAACGATATATAAGAAGTTGTGGTGGATGAGGTAGCACATAAGTATTCAGAAAGTCAAGTTCAGTAGAGCATGAAGACCGAGAGAATTAAAGGACAACGCGATGAAATTATAGAAACACGTTATATTCGCTTTAATCCGTGATAATATTATAGTTTAATGAATATTTCTACGATAAACCCGACTTATCTTATTAAATACTTGGAGCTTCCTATTAAAACTCGCCAAAATCCATTTCGCAACACCTCCTCCAAGATAGAGCTCCGAATCTCTCGATGTGTTTAAACGCTGCTGGAGTTCCTATTTTTGTGAACATTACTACTGCTACTGATGATGTTGATGATGATGATGATGGACCATGATCCAAAGATAAGACAACGAATGCAGCTCGTGTCCGTGTGATAAAAAATTTTTGGCAGCACGAGTAATTTGAGTAGCGACAGTGTACGTACAAACTTTGTGTTTGCGTTGCAGTTGCAGAACGTTTACTGTTAATATATTAAAAAATTAATGGAAGTATGTGATAACTAGCTAAGTATAGCAAAAATTTAACATTTTGATCTTCATAAATTTCAATTGAGAAACTAGGAGTAGGTTCGGGAAGGAAAAGGTTTCTGTGCTGGGGCAACGAGATAAAATAAGCAATTAAAGAGTGAAATGTCTTAAACTTTAGAAGCAAGATAGCCTATTGCAGCCTATAATATTGTAATTACACAGATATCGATATTGTAATCAATCATTGTAACTTTTTACATAGGAACGAGTGACTGATTCAATGCCATAGCTCAATTCAATTGTAGTATAAAACTTGATTGTATTCTTCCTTGTGCCTCAAATTTCTTATGAAAGGATTTACTTTTAGGCAACGAAAAAGATTGATGTTGAGGGTGTCAAATCTGATTTAATACGATTTTTAAATAAATGAGTCTTGATAAACGTTGTTGTCAGGAGTGAAAGGAATTGGCGTCTGCCATAGAGATTTCCTGGATATTTTATAGAAATATATTTAGCTTTTTAGTTTACCTTCACTAGGTAAGAAGTCATTTTATATTAAATTATGAGCAAATCGTCTTCATCGAAAAACGAACAAAAAGATCTGTCTTCTTCGGAAGTTCGTCTACGAAGTGGTCGCGTTTATTCAAATAATAGTGAATCTACCGGAAGCTCTAGGACTTCAAGCGCAAATTCACGACGTTCTAGAAGAAAACGTACAAAAATGGATAGCTCAAATGATGATATTGCTTACATGAGCCTGGGAGCAGAAAATAAATCAAGTCAGAATCAGAATTATTCCGCGAGTAAAAAGTACTTTGAGATGCAGGTCGTCTCTGGAGAAAAGTCCCACTTACTCGTCGATGATTCATTGCCCACAGATGAATCGTCATCAGAAGAGGACCATCATCGACAGAAGGATGGGGCTCAGCCAGAGTCTTTCTGGACTATTACCCTCCAAGTATTTTTCCCTTTCCTTTTGGCTGGAATGGGAATGGTTGGAGCTGGATTAGTACTTGATGTAGTTCAGGTATGAAAATATTATGATGAATTTATGCATCCAACATTCTTATCACATGCAGATTGTCTAATCTATTGTATTTCTTTAATTTTCTATGCAGCATTGGCAAGTTTTTATTGTAGTACCCGAAGTCTTTATTTTAGTACCTGCATTGCTTGGATTAAAAGGGAATCTTGAAATGACGCTGGCATCTCGTTTATCAACGCAAGCAAACTTGGGCAACATGGATGATTTTAAGTCGCAGTGGCACATGACCATGGGAAATCTTAGTCTAATCCAAGTAAGCATAGGTTTCAAAAAATAAAGCTGAAATTTAAAAAAAATACAACAATACAATAAAAGTAAATTACAACATAATCAATTCTTTATTACAGTGTCAAGCCATTGTTGTAGGCTTTCTTGCTTCAGTCGCTGCTGTCATCCTTGGCTGGATCCCAGATGGACACTTTGACATGAACCATGCCCTTATTCTGTGTACTAGCAGCGTCGTAACAGCTTCAATTGCAAGTTTCGTTTTAGGTGAGTATCTTAAATAGAGAGTTCGGAAAATTGTGATAACCACTTATGCACGGGACTCTTCCAATCCTTTTAATCTTCACTATAATAATGCTTTTAATTTAGGATATATCATATCATAGACAACCGAATTAAATGGTCCTTTTTATTGACTTCTTTTGCAGGTGTCATTATGATTGTCATCGTCATCTTATCAATGCGCTGCAACATTAATCCCGACAACGTCACCACACCTCTTGTGAGTTAAATACCGTTAATTTCTCACAAGCAATACTCCCCAGGTGGGAGCAAGGGTTACGGTAAACAAAATATGGTGTCTTTACGCTCATTGATTTCAAAGTCAGCTAATAAATGCCTAAACGAAGCTCAAAATTTTTAATAACCAAATACTACCGAAAAATTACATAAAAAAGTAGGGACTTAGGCATCATATCTTTAAAATATATAAATAAGAGTTCGAATCCAACATTTAAAAAACTATAAATTACTACTTTTTCATAAAAAACTGGAAACTTGTAGTACTTTTTTTCAAAGCCATTGAAACGACATACTCGTAAGTTCAATTCTCGATGCCTTTAAATGACGTACAAATTTATAACAGTTTAACTTACTAATTCTTCATTTATATAGGCTGCCAGTCTTGGGGATCTAACAACTCTAGGTCTACTTGCAATGATTGCAAGTTCTGTGCATGATGCCGTTGGTAAGGGAGATACGGAGTAGATATGTTGTACTTTTATCTGTCATGAAATTACATTGTCAAAAATGTCTAATAAATTTTCAGAAACACAAAGGTGGCTGTGTCCAACGATTCTGGGAGGTTACCTGCTTTCAATGCCTTGTTGGGTGATACTCTTTGCATCTCACGTGTCAGCTCGGACATCTTCCGAATTACATGCCTAGATTATGTCTGAGTCCATGGAAGGCCTTCTTTTCTAAAGGTGAGAGATTTAGGAAGGAATTGCATAAGAGCAATCGTCATGGCTTAATTTCATGTTTTCATTTTTAGGAGGACATTCCATGACTGCCAGAGTTCTAATCATGATGGTCGTTCCAGGGCACCTGATTTTCACCTACACAATCAGTTACGTCAAGGCGGGACATACTTCGATTACTCCAATCTTCCTTGTATTTTACCTAATGGCCGCTTTAATTCAAGTAAGTAATTTAAAGATAAAGATTATATTTTGCGGATGGATTGGTTCAGAATTCCACATATTTGTCATTTGTAGGTCATTTTGCTGTTATACATTTGCGAAATCTTGGTGCACTGGTTATGGCAGAACAAAATTGATCCAGATAATGCAAGTATTCCTGCATTGACCGCCCTCGGTGATTTAATTGGAACTGCTCTACTGGCTGTTGCGTTTTCGATTCTGTATGCGATTGGAGATCGAGACTCTGATGTAGGAGACTAACTTTTAAAGACAAAATTACACTTTCTCAGCTCCTTATTACTAAAATTTCACTTCTCAGATATCTAAACAAGGAAATACTTTGAATATATTTGTTTATAACGTGTTTAGTGAATATTCTCAAGTTGCCCCAAAATTTCCTAATGCTTCAGCTTTTTTTGTTTTATTCAAATCCAAGGCATTTGAATGAAAAAAAATTGGCAAAATGGCATTGGAATTGATTTTAAAAAGTATTTCCTAGTTTAATTTCTATTCTTCTAACTCTCTTTTAACCCTTTGACGGTGCCGTGCTTTAATTTTTCCTGAATATTTGCCAGCATAATTAACTTCATTAACATAATACCTGCTAACAATATGCTTATTCTTCATTACTTATAGAATAAATCCAGATAACAATTTTTAATAACGTTTTTATCGGGCAGTGGCTCTCCAAGGAATGATGAAAGAGGTTTGCTAATATCTGAATCGCTTATTTCAAGCAGTCTTACTACTGACTGCCACCAGATCTATTACTCGCAATTTGGAGACAATAAAGATATATACCTATTTAAATTAGAAATATAAACGAGTTATTACATTGTATTCATGTTACAAGGGAAGTGCTTTACGTCCCAAAAAAAGACAATCTCAAATGTCCCCAACCTCGAGTGGTTATAATAATTTGATGTTATTTAAAATGTCCATCCAATAATTTTATAAATAGAAGTGATAAACTTCAAACTGAATAAGGTGCTAATAAAGGTTTCTAATTGTTGCTTATTTTGAATATGATAATAATAAATGTTTAACTCTCCTTGAATAGTAAAACCTGTCTAGCGAGTAAGAAAAAAAAGACTTTAACTTTGTCTGTTAATTCCGGAAAGCATTAAATAACTGTTTCCAAACTTCATCCTATTCCCACCAAAGAAAGTTTTACAAAAATCCATATCGCAATGGGAATAACTCAAAATGTTTTTTTTTAAATGTGGAAGTTGAAAGACTTAAAATATATAGACCTATACAGTGATTGTTATCTTCATCAGACTCAAAATTTAAATTAAAAATTACCTGACTTTTCCTTACTTTACTTATCGTGATTTTTAAAATTGGAATGAAAAAATTGATTCTGGACTTTATATAGATTATATTGTGAAATGAAAACTTGTCAAATTTTGTTGTTATGAAACGCGTGAAAATATTCCGAGTTGTTGAACGTGAATAAATATGATGTAATCATTGTATCTCATTGTCAGTGCTTAAGTAGCATTTTAAGTTATTAGATTTTAAGAAATAGAAATCATAAAATTCTTTATCCATGTTGCAAACAATAAATGCAAATGAAAATGTTACATCCAACATCTTCAGGTTGTTTTTCTCCAGTTTCATGATACGTAGCACAAATTTGTAGCTTAATTCATTGATATCTTCATTTAAACTATCCGAGTGCAAAAAATTTCAGCTTAACTGAAATACTTGAAGTTTTCCCTGAATTATGAACTAAATGGAATAAATTAATAAAAAGCTTCAGCACTGGCGTGGACGGTTAAAAAATTAGCAACCTTGCTCATTTGCTCAGCTCATACCTTCTCACCACCCCCACCGAACGGAGGGGTACGAGGGGCAAAAAGTGGTATGTTTTTCGGAGGGGT